>CM040983.1:6210942-6225555 GCA_022985145.1 Pangasius djambal | reverse complement strand
TGTGCAGTGTAACTAATGCGTGTGCAGTGTAACTAATGCACATACAGTGTAACTAATGCATGTACAGTGTAAGTGCCAGTCAGCTGAAGTATTAATCAAATCATATAAAAGTTACTTATTGCTGGATTTACATGTGTGCTGTGAGCAGGTATTTAATAACAGAAGGACAAAAGGCATTGCTCCATTAGATGTTGTTGTCCTGATAAAAATGTGAAATGTTGATTCCTTCAACTGTAAAAGAAAAAAAGAGATACTGAATGACAGAACAAGGCAAAGCTACACACTGCAGCACTGGGCTGGTCCTGGCAGCAGTAACATGATGAGTTGAATGTAATGTCCAGCAGAGGGCGCTAGATCAGAAACACTGCTAATGAGAAACTCCCTAAATGGCACCTGATATAAACTACTGAAAAACTAAACATATTTATACCACAAGTTAGAAGCTGTTGATTATTTAAGAATTATCCCACAAGCAAGACTGAGGTTATACTGAATATCGGCACGGCTGTGATTCAGCAGTAGACACAAAGCCGCAGTATAAAGGCACGACTGCAAGTGCGATGTTGCTTTTATACAACAGTTCTATAAACAAGAAATTAATGTCGAGTAACTGACATTTCGGACACAACATGGCCAAATGTTCTGCTTATTTTTTTCCGCTAGGAGAATTAGATCTCAAAGAAGCCACACTCACTTTAGAGCCTGTCGGCTAGCTGGCTAGCAAGCTCACATTGATTTGTACATTCCCATTAAAGGTGCTTCCGTTAAAACTGGTGTCCCTTCTTCCTTTTCATTTTCATCTGTCCAGCTTTTATATTTGAAGTCAAAAGTTATATTCCTGATGATGTCGCTAACTCTACTGTAGTAACTGTTTGCAACTAGGAATTGGAATTTTACATGGTGAAAAGTGAAATGTCCCAGTGTGGTTATACTAAATATAAGCCCTCTTGGAATGTGGCTCGACCAATCACATTAGTGGACCAGAACTGACTGATGTATAATTTTCTATAACAACAACTCTGCAAGACAAATCACAGGTTTAATACCTTATGGTTACTATAGTAACAGCTCATTCACAGGGACTTGTATGATGAATGTTCCACATGGCCTAAGACTAAAAATAAACAGACTTGTTACTTTAAAAGACGTATAATCATGGATGTTTTCTGTAAAGGAGAAGTTTATTTAACATTTATGGAAGAAGTCTCCAGATTCAGAGCTTCGTAATAGTCAGTAAGTTTCCAGGACAGAGGATTTTACAGTTTTCGATTTCTCAGACTGACAAGCTGCAGTTTTTTTTGTCTTTTTGTTACAGATGTAACTTTAACAGAGGCTGGGGAGGGAACAGCGTGTACGTGAGAACAGGAACTAACATGTTTCATGGATGGTCCACGACATTAAATATAACAATGAACAATTACAAAAACACAGTATGTTGTTCAATAATAAGCAGGCGCTTGTAATCTTTGGCAAATTGCTGTGGTATAAGAGGAATAAAACACATTGGGACGTGCTGTTTTTGGAAAATAATCAACTTCAGAGTGGTAAGAGTAACTCTGTCTTTTATTCTTTACTAACAAAAATATAGTCTAATTACTCCACGCGCAGACACCGGCTTGCAGAGAACATATGAAGCAATGTCCTGCTATTTTTTTTCTCTCTCTATTTTAAGAAAGAAGGAAAGAATAAGAAATAAATTAGGAATGAAAGACAAGTAACAATGAAATGCAAAAGGCAGTAAGAGATAAAGAAGCATAATGAGGAATGAGTCGAGGAAGAAAGAAAGAAAGAAAGAAAGAAAGAAAGAAAGAAAGAAGTTAGGAATGAAAGACAAATAAGAAAGAAATAAAAAGAAAAGGAAAATGAGTAATGTGAGTAAAGAAAGAAAGAAAGAAAGAAAGAAAGAAAGAAAGAAAGAAAGAAATCGGGAATCAAAGACAACAAGTAACAAAGAAATAAAAAAAGATGGTAAGAGCTAAATAAAGAAAAAAGTATAACAAGTAAGGTGATTAATGAGTCAAGAAAGAAAGAAAGAAAGAAAGAATAAGAAATAAATTAGTAATGAAAGACAAGTAAAAAAAATTAAAAAGAAAATGAAAACGAGTAATGTGAGGAAAGAAAGAAAGAAAGAAAGAAAGAAAGAAAGAAAGAAAGAATAAGAAATAAATTAGGAATGGGAATTAGGAATAGAGGAATTAGCTCTACATTTCCTCTCTCTATTTTCCACTGACTCTAAAATCAGAGCTGAACACAACGCTAAACTCAGAGGGACTCTGATTATAACCCCAGATTATAATCCTGTGGCGTGAGACACACTGCGTCTCTCAGTGTCTAATGGGACCTTCATCCACATGGTTTTATGCAAATTTTGAATATGTGCATCAGAAAATCTGGATGGATTTTGTGATCTGGATATTATTAACACACACGCACAATACCCCCCCACCCCCCACAGACACACACAGGAACAGGCAAACTAGTGTTAAAGAACTCACCTTTTCTTGTCTTTGGAGGTCTGGAGTGAGAGAGCCTGCAGTGTTTCAGCCGCCATCTTCCTCCTGTTAAAGGAGTTCATCTCCTCCTCTAGCTCTCTGCGCTTCTCCTCCAAAGTCTTCTTCTCCTCCTGGTGCATACGCTTGACACGCTCGAAACGCTCATGCAGCTGCACAAAGACCCACAAGAACACACTGAATGAACTGCACAGAAATCACAATTGAAACCTGCTGTACCATTCATAAAGTTACCAGAACGTTCTTTCAGTGTTTATGGGTAACGCCATCCAGCAGGTTTAAAATCCGATAATGTTATGACGACGTCCTTTTTAATCAAATGACACATGAACGTAAGTGCCTTTACACCTTTAAAATAAAGCTTAGAGTCTTTAATGCCCATGACCTCTGACCTCTCGCTCTCTCTCCTTCAGTTCAGCCTCCGTCTCCTTTACTTTGACGACGAACATCTGGCGCATGTCCTCCTCCATGCGCTGCAGCTCTGCGACAAACTCTCTCCTCTTAGCCACGTACGTTTCCTGCAGACTGGGAGACATGAGAGATGGATGTTCTGATGGAAAAATCTCACTGACTCGAAGGATGCGTGTCAGATTTTGAAATACACAAACTGGCTGTGACAAACTGATTTGCTCTCCAATATCTCAAGGAGCTACTCAAGACATCTCAAGTATGCCTTGGTTCGAGGGAGTGTGGAGGATATGGCAACCCGTGAGCAGTACCTGAATGGCTGCATGTCAGCGTCAGGGTCTTTGAAGCCCATCTCCTCCAGTTTGCAGCGGCGGTACAGCTCATAGTGACGTGCGTGTGTCTGCTCCCGCAGGTCCTCCATGTTCACCCGGATCAGCATCTCCCTCAGCTTCACAAAATCACAGTGGCTCTCATTCTCCACTGCGCTTAAACACACACACACACACACACACAAACACACACACACACAGTACTTACAGTCTGTAGGACAAATATGTAGTACCTAGCATTTCCTCCCAATCCACTTTATGGTTATAGAAATCATTCCCACAAGCAGTGGATCCAGAGTACATCCTATTAGTGTGTTTTTCGGACATGGGAGGAAGCCAGAGAACCCAGAGGAAACCCACATAGACAGTAATCTGAGCTCAGGGTCGAGCCGGGGACCCTGGAAATGTGATATGGCAAAGCTGTCGGAACATGTTTAATATTTACTACTTTAAACCAACATGGCCACCACTGGACTAGGAGTAGATCTTGCGTGATTATGATTATTATAAACTCTTTACCACAGGATAATGTGAAAGGGTAATTGTTTAAGACCAGCCTAAAAAATCAGGGCTCCTTTTTACATTTGTCAGGAGGAGCAAAACTGACCAGATAATCCCCTAGTGTGCCTCAGGAGTTTTTTGTTAATGAGAAATTCTGTGATATCTCAGGATGTCCGGTTTGTCAATAATAATACTGTATGCTGTGGTAATTCCCCGCCTACAACCGGTAAAGAAAACAGAGAAAACGCCTGCTCAAGTAGAAATTTCAACTCGTCAACTTTGGTTATCTTCTCGAGAGTGACATCAAATCAACAGAGTGACATCAAATCAACATGGCCGCTCAGTGTAAAGTGCTCCTTCTCTACTGTTAAATGAGTTTATAGCAGTACTGGCTTTAGAGCAGTTAATATACAGACACAGTACTTAGTTAAATCTATAACAATGACCATACTAATCAGTGTTTTGAGAAGATAATTATCAACATTAGTTATCACTAACTTTACCCAGTTAGTTTGTTGCTAAGTTATTCACTGTTGATCATCGTTGTTCTTGTGCTGCAATTTCAGTCCACAATGTTGCATGAATGTTTGAAGTTCACCTTAGCACAACAGAACAGAACCAATAGCTCAACCAATACTCATTGCTGTAACTGTAAAAGTGCAGTTAGAGTAGCTTTTATGAGCTTTACGTGTTCTGACAGAGCAAACAAAAGACACGCTTTCGCGGCGGCATCCTTTTTTTTTTCTACTTGTGGGAAAATGATGTTACTTCACCTTGCAAATAACCACTTACAAGGCACCATGAATGCAGCATTAATCTGGAAGTGTGATGTGATTTATCAGTCTCATATTGCGTCCCATGACTTGCTAGAATGTGCAAATAATGTGAAGGTGGTGTGAAGGTGTAGCTAATAAACCAACAACTACCAATATACTGCATATGGCACCTATGCATTTCTCCTGTGTGGCAGGCCGTATAGGAACTCACCCTGTACCACTCCCCATGGGTACTGCCTGGCTCTCACCAGCTTGTTTCCCACTTTAACCTCCTCTCCACTTCCCACTACAGCAAACGGAAGGTGAGCCTGGAACAGAAAATCAGACACGCAGACGCAACAAGGTTACAAATACGATAACTGTTTACAAACAGCCTACATTTTGAGTTTGAGTTTCACTCACGTTCATGGAGGTGTTGATTTCTGCCACAGCTTCGTCGTCTGTGGGGAACTGGTAAATCTGAACTCCGTTGCTGACGAGTTCGCTCATGATCTTAATCTTGAATTTATGAAGCTCAGATTTGGAGATTGTGTCTGCTTTAGCGATAATGGGAATGATGTTTACCTATCAAGGATTTTAAAAAAAGCCTTTGGAAATAAACTGATCCATTGATCTGACAGATATACTGTACATATACATACTGTATAGTATTGAAGGTAATATGAAGTTCATAGAGCTAATAATTTTTTTTTAAAAAAAAGAAAGGCGATAAATCTTACCTTACTGTCCAGCATTTTCATGGTGACCAGATCGAGGGATCTGAGCGAGTGGCCTGTAGGGGAGATGAAGTACAGGCAAGCGTGGATCCTCGTGTCGTGGTAGTTAAAGAGTGAACGTTTAATCTTCAGCTCCTCTTGGAGGAAATTCTCAAACTGGGCATCAATGTAGTCCGTAATGGGTTTATAGCTACAGAAAAAATATATTTACATAACTTCCTTGTAAAATTATGAATGTATCATTTTACTTAACTTTACTTACTTTACTGAGCTCAAATTGAAAACTGCAGATTTATCTAAAATTATCCCCTAAAGAATCATAATCCATTGCTTTAACAATTATAATCCATTGTCTAAAGAAAGGCTTCGCAGGAAAATCTAGTATTACACAAACTTTACGTCTAATTCACATGTAGTCAATCAGCGAACATGTCTGCAATCTAATTTTTGCATTTTAGATTTTGATAACATAGTTCTGTAAAGAATGAAACATGACCAGGCATGCTGTTATAGGAAAACAATCAACAAGCAGGTAATGATGACATTATTACCACAAAGTTTATTAGTTAATTAAGTAACAGAGACTGAAGTCTTTTATTCCACTTATACCAGAGCAAATTGCCAACAATTGATATATTTTTATTTGTTAAAGAATGACACGACTATTTATCCATTTATAATTCTATGTAATGTTGTAGAGAAGCAAACAAGACAAGTTAGTTCCTGTTATCACTTACATTATAGAAGCTATAAACCATTGTTCATTCAGCATGAAATTAGTACGACAGAAAAAAATGAAGCTTGTCACGTTACAGAGAAACCAGAACACGCTCCATATTCTCTTAAAGCCTAAAGACATTTTGAAATCTGCATATGTGGAGCGTCCACCACACTGTAATAAAGTGCTGTAAATTTTATAGTAATTTACTGGCAATTTGGGTTGCCAGTACAGTACTGTAAAATTTACAGTAAATAACTGTAAAATATATTTATAGTAAAGTACTGTGATATCTTAGAAAATGACACATATCCCAGCGTACCTGCTCCTTTGGCTGATGCAGGATACAACAGGGAACACACAACCTTCTGAGCTGTGACTCAAAGCCTTAACCACTGAGCCACCACAACTACACCACAATACACCCACAACTAGCTTGCATTGATTCAACTACTTCTAGCGCTGAATTAACACCACTAAAAGATTGCAATGAATTAGTGAAAGCTACTTGTGCTAGCTGTGGTAGCTCAGTGGTTATGGCTTCAAATTGTAGAGTAGAAGGTCATGTGTTTAAATCACAACAACACCAAACTACCTTGAGCAAGATCCTTCAGCTCTACTGCATCAACACACTGGGTTAAGCATTATTTTATACTATGAATGATATTACAGTACTTTACTGTAAATATGCTTTACAGTTGCTTACTGCAAATTTTACAATACTTTATTGGCAACCTAGGTTGCCAGTAAATTACTGTAAAATCTAAAGTACATTTTTTACAGTGCATGCAAGTCCCTGTGTGTTGTTACTATAGAAATGCTAATGTATTAGCACAAGTGCATTATTATAAATTTCATAATATGCAGTTTAAAAAAAAAAAAAAAAAAAAACTGTGATTTGCCTTCTACTGTCAGAGCTGCTGCTATAGAAAATAAATCAACTCTTCCTGACCAATCAGATTGAAGAATTCAACAACTGTGCTATAACGTGTTAGCTTAAGACTATCATACAGCATCCTGCAAATACTGTATATCCCACACCTGCATCAAACTACACTAGGTTATTATTCAATCACAAATAGCCACGACTGCATGATTTCTAAAACCTTATGACATTATGTTATTGCTAAAAACAAACAAATGCCCAATGCATAGCATAACTGTAGTGGCAGCCATTTTGAATCCAGAATCTGTAAATGTTTTACATTTATAGAACTAGAATTTAAAAGTTAAGCCACAAGTGAAATGTATAAAATTTTCGTCTAACTCAAATGTAGTCACTCAGCTAAGATATGTTTGTTGTCTGATCTTTAGTGCATTAGTTATACACTGGAGCTAAGTGGCTAATGTAGCTAACAGGTAACGGAAGCTTAAATCATCATATGCTACATGTTTAGCCCGAATATTTTTTTTAAAAATACAAGCTTATACCTCTGTGATGAAAAAGAAACCTTGCCTAGCATTGTTGTTTGAGGTAAATGTGTCATGAATTGCATTGACATGAAGTTACATTATTTGCTAGCTATGTTAACCTAGTAGCTCTGCTAATAATAATATATTTTTTTTAAATCTAAAGAAGACTTGTCTTGGCTGTTGTGAGTGGAAAGTTGTAAATTTGTTGCTTTCCTGACAGAAAAAGAAGAAGTTTAAGAAGCTACTTGTTTTTTTGTCAGTATAGAATTAAAGAAGTATAATATATTAGCATGTATAAATGAGGCTAGCACCCAAAATTTAAACTTATGACTGTTAACTGGCAGGTTTTGAGATAATTGGGAAAAATGTGTTACTTTGATTTTTTTAGAGGTGCCCTGAGTGGACAAACTTCCTATGCTTAGCCTTTATTCAGTGTCTAGAGTGCTAAAATGTGTGCATCCAACAAACCTCTCTTCTTTATTGACCTGATCGCCGAACCCCACGGTGTTGACAATCGTCAGCTTGAGGTCCACGTTGCTCTCCTGCAGCTCATACGTCCTGGCTCGTAAATACACACCATTCTGATAGTGACTGGCCTCCTCGTTTTCAAAGATTGTGTTAAACAGAGTGTTCATTAATGTTGATTTTCCAATTCCGGTTTCACCTGAAAAGGAACCAGGCCATATGGTTTCGCTCAAAAGTGGTACCAGTCACTGATTGTGGGACATCTATGAGATTTTATCTTGTACTTCTCCATTTTATTATTTTTGAGAGATGAGTCAGTTTGTCTGGTTGTAAGAACAAAATTAAGGTCAAAAGATCAGAATTAAGGGAAAAGGAAAAAGGAGGAGAGTATGTTAGCTTAGCTGAAGGTAAGGTAAGGATTCAGCAAAGGTGTTCTGTAAGTGGACAGAGAGAGGGACACAGGGATGGACAACAAGCCTCAAATGCTTCCGTAGATCAGGTCATGTGTCAAAGTTGAATAAGTTAAATGAATCTGATAAGGAATTATTATAGACTTGTTTTAAGTGAACTGAGAATCTGTACTCAATTCATTGAAACCCTGCTGAAGGGAGGTTAGGTTAGGTTACGTTCAATTTATTGTCATTGTCAGAGTACGAGTACAGAGTATATTAGAGTTATTGCTCACCCACGCAGAGGATGTTGAAGCAGAAGCCCTGAGACACTGATTTGCTAACAAGCTGATCCGGGAGGCTGTCGAAACCAACATGGCCGCCGAGAGTGAGAGTCCTCTTTTCCTCAGTCTGAGTGGTGAAAGAAAAGAGTAGAACACTTTACACCAAATTATAACATCCACTAAATCATTACCACTAGCAGTGAATGGATGACACACATTTAAAACTGGAATAAAGAAAAGCAGCCTTAAAGCAACATGGTTTCAAATATATAAAAAAAAAAAAGTTAAAATTACCAGTGGTATATTCAAGAAATCTACATATATCAGCAATATAATTACAAATACAATTTAAATACAATTTAATTATGACTAAAAGCTATAAAAACACGTCTTTTCTGCATCACTTTGTTAATGCTAGAAAGTGCTAGCGCTAGAAAAGCGTGTAGGAATGATAGAGTGATGCTTCCTTAGTGCTCTTGTTTTTACATTCGACGTCATGAATATTACATGGTGTATGTACAGTATGTACAAACAAACAACAAGCAAACAAATCATAAAAAACAAACAAACAACATACAAATAAATAAATATACCTAAAAACAAATACTAAAGCACCAAAGAAATGAATGCATACATATAAACAAATAAAAAAAAATAATAATCAAACAAACAAATCAATGAATATACACCAACAAATAAACAGTAAACCACCAAACAAACAAACAAATAAACAAACAAATAAATAAAATATTTTGTAAATAAACTGTAAAAACTACAGAAAGTACATTTTATATTTTTGAAAACTCAGAAACAAACGAGGGGGAAACATTTTTCTTCATGGATTGTGTATAGTTTGGCGATGAAGGAAGCATTTAGATGTGAAACAGGGCTGAATGGAGTCATGAGGCTCATGGCAGAGACGAGACCATCCCCAGCACCAAGCAGCCCTCTGACACATTCAGAGTGCCAGCTTCTGTCCAAACACAAGAAAAGTGTTTCACACAGCAAGCCGTTCCCCACACTGGCACACTGCTCTCAAAATACACACACACACACACACACACACACACACACACACACACACACATACACGCAGGGAAATAAAGGCCTCTTTATAGATCCCTCCCTTCCTGAAACACAGTGCCCCTGCTCTCGCTTTGTGAAAACACTCATCAATCAAAGTTCCTCTTTTTGCTAAATGTTATGATGGTTATTGAAAAACGCTGCAGGTTCTGGCAACCTTGTATCCTATATATATATATATATATATATATATATATATATATATATATATATATATGATCAAATACAGCATTATAGCATACAGTGAATAATGTATAATGCCAAACATGTGATAATGAGAAAACAATATTGAATTTTTGCAATTTTGCAAGAGGAATAAGAAAAAAACTGAAGAAATTCAAGCAACTTGATCTGAAGAAACACACTAATCGTCCAAGCAGTTTGTCTCTGTGTATTTATAAATGTTCTCAGATCTTGCTCACGTGCATCTATCTGCAGAGCGAACCATCATGACAATATATGGCAAATAAACGGACACTTACAGGGTATGTGTCTACGTCCACGGCAGCCATGCTGATCTATCAGTGAAGCTGTTGGTCTTCAGATTCATCTGTTCGCTCTCTGACACTTAGTTTTCTCTGAAGCCTAAACAGCTTACAGCTCTACACTTTCAGCAGGGCCCCTTGATGGAAACTCCCCCTTCACATTAAAATGCAGCTAGTGAAGCTGAGATGCCATCCTCCGAGCACGCCAACCTCCTGGCACTGACTTTCTGCCAGGCTGTTTAACTGACTCTCCAGAATAACTGATAAAGGTTTTTGTAGCACAGTGCTGTTGAATTCTCAAATCTGATTGGTCAGAAAGATGGACTAAGACGAAAGGTGCATGTTAGCATTAATAGTATTCTCAGATTGATGACTCAGCTTTTTTTTTTCTCAGTATGGTTTCTTTGTGGTTTACTTGTTTTGTGTCTTGTTAAAGCAAATTCCACACATAAACTAAAACTAATACTAAAAAGATTTCAAAAACGTGTTTTTATTTAACAAAGAAAAAATATAATTATTGATACGGTGAAGTATTCTGTAAGAAGATGTTTACTGGTAACATTTAAAGAAGGAGTCTCCAGTGTCAGCGCTTTGTAACAGACTTGGGAAAGTCTTCATATTTGCACTTTCCGGTTTTTCAGTAACACAACAAGCTGCATTTTTTTTATCTTATTAACTCCAAGAGAGAAAAAAAACAGTGCGGCCAGTGAGGGAAAGACTGTTTATAGCTGCTATAACACGATAACAAAAACTAACTTGTCTCATGGATGTTCCACAACAGTAACTGTAACTATAAACTGGGGTGTCATTTTTTTTTAATTAATAGAAAATGGTAATTTTTTTTACAAATAGCTGTGGTACGAGAGGAACAAAACTCTTCAGAACATGATGCTATAGGACAATAATCACCTTCATGTTGGTAACAGTAACTCTACTTCACATCGGGCCACATCCCACCACCCTGTCATTGATTATTTTTCTATGAAAGTATGTTTCCAAGTGTTTTTAATAGAGTGTTTTTAAGAGTTATGACCAAGCGATTGTTGGAGTTTGCCTCCTGAACAAAAACAACCATATAAATTTTGTACATGTTTTTCAGGCTTTGATATCTGACTCAAGTTTTTTTTTTAAATGTTTTTACTCATTGTGTGAGAGTAGGACAGTCCTAAAAGGATCCTTCCCCCCATTTAAACCATATTGAAGTCAGTTTTTGTCAGTCATACAGTTATGTATATACACAGACAGGTGACAGATTAAAGGAAAAACAGTAACCCTGTTATGCTGTGGGGGCATTTATTTATTTTCCTGGCAAGGTTTGTGTCCACTTGTCCCATTAGAGGGAAGTTCTTCTGAATGAACATCTTTATCCTATGATGAATTCCTACGATTTCTTTCCTGATGGGTGTGGTCTATTCCAGGATGACTCCGCCCCCACCCACTTGGCATGAAGGCTCACTGAATGGTTTAATGAGGATGGAAATGATGAAAATGCTCATATGCTCATATGCTCTTCACAGTCATCTGATTCTCGAATCTATTTTGGGAGATTTTGGAATATCTTTTTTTGGAAATACAGTGTTCATCTCTCCAGTACAGTTTCAGGGACTTGTAGAACCTCTGGCTGAAGTTTGCTAAGTTGGTTCTGTATATATGTTACATAGAGTTAGAAGTGTTTCCAAGCTGGAACCAAACTGGGACTAATACCAGTCAACTGCCACTTTTTCCATAATCGGGAATATTTGTAATAATGAGTAGTGCAGAGACAGGGTGTTTAGTACCTCATGACCAGTAGATGTCTCACCTCCCAATATAATATTCTGTCTCTCTCTCTTAAGTCAAAGTCAACCTCAAAGGTTGCTTTATTGGCATGAAAAATATTAATATTTGTATTGCCAAAGCTTGGATACAGACTTTGGGAACAAATTAGAAAATAACTCTCTCTCTCTCTCTCACACACACACACACACACACACACACACACAAGTTTAAAGATAAAAAATTCATTCACTATTTTCTGAGATGTCTTTCATAATAAATAATAATAATAATAATAATAATAATAATAATAATAATAATAATAATAAAAGCACTAACTCAGCATTAAGTGTCTAGAGTAGGCTAATATCCAACCTCTGTCTGAAATAGTGTCCTACTCCCTATTCCCTACAAAGTGGGCATGTTGTACACTACCCCCAGACAACAGCAATATGGACTCACCTATTGTAGTGCATTATGGGATTTTTAAGAATGTGCCAGAATATGTAGCACTCTATATAACTTTACAAGCCATCTTAATAATGTAAATTGTGCTACAGTTTACATTATAACAGTTTGTGCTACAAATTACAGAATGGGACTTCATAACCGCTTGTACACAGATATTTTGTCAGACAGTTGGCTGTGTTACAGACATCCTGAGATAAATATTACAGAATGCTTACAATACATTTGCATTTTTGGAAAATGCCTGGCTTATCTGATTCTCACTCTGACAAATGCAAAGATGTATTATACTTTACACTGGAAGTTATGGAAAATTAAAGGCGACTCTAATAGTAGCTGGAGAGAGCTGAAAAATACAATTTTATGTTTTATTTGAGCCAAAGACAACATATTACCTAGAAGCAAATCTGAATGGAAATAACCCAAATTGGCCACTAAATGGACAGACTTTACTAGAAACATTCAGCTGTCTTTAATGGAAAGGGGCGGAGCTGAGCAGCTCTGAACTGGCTGGAGGTTGAACTAGTACACTTTAGAATAGAAACACTTTAAAAAATACAAAAATACAAACTGCATCTTTAAAGTCAGTACAACTGTCGGCAAGCTTATATCCGAGTAAACTACCTGTCTGTTGTTCTATTGGCAGATAAATGTACTGCTTTCAGGCACTTGTTTCTGGTCCTACGCTCTGGACCAGATGAGCATCACTCCTGAGCTGCTGGTGCCAGACCCCCCCCCCCCCCCCCCCCCCCCCCCCCCCCCCCCCCCCCCCCCCCCCCCCCCCCCCCCCCCCCCCCCCCCCCCCCTTCACTCTGGACCTGTCCACCAGCAATGCTTCACACTGCCATGAAGACGCTTCAGCTGTTTTCTATGGACTACACAAGCGCACATTGTACACACACGCGCGCGCACTACAGTGTAAACCCATATGAGGATGGGTTCTCTGTTGAGTCTGGTTCCTCACAAGGTTTCTTCCTATCACCATCTCAGGGAGTTTTTCCTTGCCACCGTCGCCCTGCTTGCTCATCAGAGACGTTACACACACTCATTTCACTTACTTTTGTTTGTGTAAAGCTGCTTTGAGACAATGACCTTTGTAAAAAAGCGCTATACAAATAAAAATGTATAATTTCACGGTTACTAAAAAAATGATAAAATGTCTAGAAATAAGAAAAAATAATTTAAAATAATTGCCTATATTCACAATTCTTTCACTTGCTAAAATAAGACTATGCACATAAGAAGGTACAAAAAAAAAAGAAAAAAGGGCGAGACCATATTTTTTAACATCATTTATTTGCTTTAGATAATCTACAGATTACAACGTCCCCATTAAATATCAATAATAATAGTAATAATACTAATAATATTGCATTTCTGTCAGTTTATTGTGCTTCATCACTTTTGCGCTGGTTTTGCTGTGATTTATTTCTCTGAATTTGATCACAAAGCTACAGAACAAACCAACACTTTTTTTTTTTAAATGAAATAAATACCAGTACAGGGTAAAGCTTTGCAAAGTAGTGTTATCACTTTTGTGACAGATTTCCGCTTGCATGGATCTTAGGTTGAGTTTTTAAAATGATCCTGAGCGTTCTTTCAATGTTTTAAAAATTTGAGCTCGAATCCAGGTTGAAAGCACAACATGAATTATTCTGATGCAAAGTTTTATACATGATGATTATGAGTGAGCATGAAAGCCTTTAATAATTAGGATAAACTAGGATAAACTAGGTTACTTAGGATTGTGTCAATGGTGCGATTTTAGAAAATGGTACTGGCTCTGGTTTAATAAAAAAAAAATTTCAAAACTTACAACAAATACAACGTTTCACTGAAATTAAATTGCTAAACACATTAAGGCCTCACATTAAAGGAGCAGTTTGTAAGTGACAAACCCTTTCAAACTACAAATGTCTCATGAATTGCCTTTAAAAGAATAAGGGTGGAGCTGAGCAGCCATGTTCCAGCTGGAGGCGGAGCTCATTTCAGGGCCAGAAAAGACAGAAACAGAAGTCTGAACTGAACAAACCAGCCAACTCTATTGCATGGCAATACTACAAATCACAGTTTTGCTAATATTTCTATGAAATTATATTCTTATTACAAGTCTAGAAACACTTTTAAAAAACACAAACTGCACCTTTAAAATCAGTATAACTATGAGTAGATTGTTATACTTGATGCAAGTGCCTCAGCTACATTTAGAGATTAGAAGAGTTTATAAATCTCTCACTCACTACACCAGGTAGGATCATATATATATATATATATATATATATATATATATATATATATATATATATATATATA
>CM040983.1:6183407-6210842 GCA_022985145.1 Pangasius djambal | reverse complement strand
ATATATATATATATATATATATATATATATATATATATATATATATATATATATATATATATATATATATATATATATATTTACACCGTGCCCTTTCAGGGGCTTCATAATTGACTGAAAGTACATATTTATTTTTCTTAATGCTATGAACATCAATGGAAATGTCTACTTAGTGTACCTTTAAAGTAAACTTAAAAAAAATTTTTTTTGGCAATTTAAAGTCAAAAGCAGCTTTCATTCAGACATGAACATCAATTACTAATTACAACAATGCAATAAAAACACTGACAGAAAATACACCACAATATTTGTTCCTTATTACAGATGGCACATGGAGATGGTTTGGTTTGGCAGTAAACATAATTCCAGCGCAGTCATCGAATGTATCGAAAGTACTAACCGTGACGTTTCATTCACGGATGTGTAAATGATTCAAAGTAGTTTTGGTCCCAGAAATGGTGTATAAAAAGGCTGTGATGCCTAAAAGCTGGATTTAAAGCTAGCATGATCACGATGTTTCATTTCAAATCCAAACTGCTGTAGTGTAGAGACTAAAAAACTTAAATATCCAAGTTTATGTACTTATAGACTGCACTGTAATCAACAAATACTAAATAAAATTTAAAAAAAAAAACTAGCCAGTCAGAAAGAGCACCATTTCAGACAAACAGTCTTTCCTAACACTAGCACAGATCTGCACCATCCAAAATATTCTCCTGATTAAAAACTGTCACTAGGAACGACATCTTACAAAACAGCTGAGTCGGGACGTCCTTGAGGAGAGACAGAGGAACGGAACTTTGGCACGCTGTAAAAACACGATGAGATGAGAGGGGTTTTTATGGCCGTGTTGGGAGGAGACGAGTTTTTCCCTCTCATAATCCTTTGTTGAAGTAAACTCTCTCCACTCCCGGGTGATCTGAGCGGATCTTCTCCTGCAGCTCAGGCTCCAGACGGCTCACGGCCATCGAGCTACACACACACACACACACACACACACACACACACACTCCTATTTAATCCCACTGTGTATTTTTATATGGATAGAAAGAGTTCATTACTATACTAGAGTATTGTTTACTTTTTTCTGATTGTAACTGAAAATGAATACTCTTATTGAATTATGTTTCATTATAACACTCCTTACATTTTCATTTAGATCTTCTAACTGTTTGTCATATTAAAGAGTCTAACAATTCAGTCAAATTGTGAATTCGGTGGATTTTAATTTTATTTATACCACAGCGATGTCGAATTCTGGATTCTGATTGGTCAGAAGGTGTTGATTCAGTTTCTATGACAGCAGCTTGGACAATTAATTCAAATCAGATTTTATAAAGATGTTCTTAGTTAAACAGAGAATTCAGAGAATTCATTGATAGTAGTTTTGTGGTAACAGTTTGGGGAAGAACCATATATTAATAGGTTAATTAAGATATTAATTGATTAATAGAGATTAATAAAGTTTATCTTATCTTATCGTATCTTATCTTATCTGGGTGTGATGGTCAGGTGTCTACAAACTTTTGGCTATATAATGTATGTTGTTTTCTGTAAGATATTTATTCAGTATTTATGGAAGGAGTCTCCAGTTTTAGAGCATTGTAGCTGTGAGTTAGTTTTCCACCACAGGAAAGAGTGATATCAGTAACTCTGCTTCACACTGGGACGCATCACACCACCTCATCACTGATTATTTTTCTCTAGCAGCATGGCTGCTTATTAACTACTGTATATTTAAATACAACCACACAATACAAAATCTCCACTCAAGGACTGTTTATTAGTTCCATCTGTTACTCATACATTAATATTATTTTTAAAAAACTGTACAAAATCTTATAATGAGGGTGATGTGGCTGGAATTTGATCAATTTCATAAAAATTAATTTATGAGAAAAAGGTGTGACTGCTGACATTCATGACATTATGGGAAAAATGTCTATTTGAGTCTGAAATTGAGTTCTAATTTCAGTTGAAATAATTTACTTTATAGTCATAAATATTTAAAGTATATTTTAGTGTTGAAACTTTTTAACCTTAAGTATAATTTCTGACTCACTACTTCCACTTTTATAGGTTAGATTCCAACATCCACATTTTCACATAAATATAAATAATATTTTATGATTTTTTTAGTCAATTTTTTATCCCCCTTATGCACTAATGCAAAATATATTGGATTTTTCATCTTCATCCATGGTTTAACCTTGTACTTGTTTTTATTTGACATTCTTATTTACTTTATATGTAATATATAAATGTAATATATGAGTAATATATGAGTTTATAAGTAATTTTTTCCAATTCAGTATTAGTTAAAAAAAAAAATTTAATTCAGTACATTTCAAATTAAAAATTTTCATTTTGAACATTATAAACCCTGTGTGTTTGGATGTATTCTGTATAATATTATCTAATAGATAAAGTAAATTATATTTTTGTTTAATAAAAGTCAGAAGTGTATTAAATAACTAACTAACTAATTAATTAATACAATACAATAAATTGACATTCTATAAATTCTGCTAATTTTCAATTGATTTTATCACTTTATCAATTTGATAAAGTCCCCTTGCAATTTAATTTTATTTATGATTTGCTATTTCTTTTTTAACCCACATTAATTGGTACATTTTTTATTTTTTCTTTGTAAATACTTGCAAACTATCTTTTTTTAAAGACATAAATTTAGACATTCCACCAAAAAGTTACGGCCTCATTGAGCTCCCTGAAACATTTAAGATGAGACAGACTGTGGAAACATTTTACATTTCCGGTAAATTTAAATTGCTCAACATGATCTTTGTCGAGGGCTTTTATTGTGAAACTAAACGTTAAAGTGGTAGTCAGCAGAGTTAAAAAATAAAAGCAGCTCTTATTTTCTCACCTCTTCTGTGGGAACAGCGCACAGCACAGCGGAGTGGCAAACACCAAGCTGAGCAGAAAAACATTTACAGAGGTCAGAAAGGTCACAGATCTCAAACAAAGGCTGTGTTTAATACACCACCAATTCATCCCTGACAACTCACCAGAATCCCACCAGGCCGACCTGAATGGGTGCACTCATCCACGGGAACCTCTGAAAAGACGAGACACACAAAAACGACCCGGCCATTAGGGCGGAGCTTCTATAGTGTCTGTTGTATGGGGGAATGTAGACACTGGGACGTGAAGACTGAGCATGCTCAGATCAACCATGTGAAACACTGCTATAGTCATGAACAGTGGGGTGCTAATAAAAATAAATCCGTCAAAGATGTACCTTCAGGAATGCTTTCTTCTCCAGGGAGTTCATTAAAAATGGTGGAATTGCTAAAAAAAAAATGGAAGAAAAAACAGAAACATTAATTTTTGGCTTTTTTTTTTTTTTTAAATGCAGAAACACATGCAAACTATGTTTCTAAACTCATGCTACTATTGCTGTTACTTTTTTTTGTTTGTTTTAATCATGTTCTTGAACCAGTTTAATGTGTAATAACAGAATGCAACTCACACTACAGCACACAATGAGCCTCATTTTTCAAACTTGATCTACAAGCAGCGAACTGGATTTCTGTAAAGGTATGAACTGAGACGAACCCATTCCAGGAGAAGCCATGAGGATTCTGGAGATCACCACTTGTGAGATTGCCTGCTGCGCCGCTTTCGAAGACTCCCCTAGCCGATTTCCGTTCTCGTCCATCACTGGAATGCCGTGCTTCAGCTCTCTGGGAGTGAGATACAGCACACACTCATGACTCTGGCTCAACCGGCTGTTTGCTGGTCAGTTGAAAGTTGCACATCATACATGACATGTTTACCTTTGCCTCATCAGGGGAATGTTGATACAGTTAGCAGCAGCTACAGCAGCGAACGGCACAAAGCGTCCTACAAGTGGGGAGACGTGCTGGGAGGAAAAAAAAACACCACTGACTTAGCAGCTGCACTGGAGATTCGCAAAGGAACCTATAAATGTCAGATTTGTATGGTACCAAATTTAAGTGTCATATTCATCATCCACGAAAAAAAAACCAGAAAACAAGTGAAATGGGATAAAACGCCTCTTAAACGCCAGCTGAGTTCACAGATCTGAGACCTATAGGAATGGGCGTGGCCTCATATTCTAATGAGCATGAGCTTGATTGACAGCTATCGTTCCACGATTTCCATTCTATTATGCGACTCATACAGAACTAAACACGACAGCACACGCGAGAGGAATCATGATCGTTCAACCAACGCAATTTATTACAGTACGCTATGCTCATTAAGTTAGCTAACACTTGCTACTTTGTTACTATGCTAGCGTTTGCTCAGTGTTAGTTTAGCGTTTACACACTATGCTAGCGTTCACGTTTTCGTGTAGGTTTTTCTCACTGTTAGCAAGGTTACCAACTCTCAAGCATTTGGCGTGAGACACACGCTTTCAGGCTGTCTCACGCTCTCACGCTGCCCACGTAAATCCCACGCCAAATTAAATAACAAGAAAACATAAAAATACAACACAGTCACAAATCTGTCGTATGATTTTTTTTCCCGTCGGTATCGAGAAGGTGTGGGGTTTAAGTTGACCAATGAAGCCCTACAACTTCTTGATTGGACCAGTCTGAAGTGGCTGGACTCTGTACCAATCACGTTTCTTCCCGCGCTGTACAGGGTCAGCGTATATGAGCCGCTAACTGCTGCCTGAGCGACGATTGCCGGAGACGTTGAGACGTTGTTGTGAGACATAAGTGTTTGTGCACACAAATCATTTGATTTACGTGTCTAAAATAGCTATTATTCATGCAATCTGTACCGAAAATGTAGCCTGCATCAGCCAGATTTGCTGAGATTTGAAAAACAGTTGTGATCATTACGATTACAGATGAGTACCTTTTCTAAAGAAGGTTAAGAAGAGAGAGGGTAAAGAAGACGGGGACGATATTTTAATGAAAAGTAGCGATGGCAATGGAGAGCAGAGACAAGGGCATGGTGAGGAGGAAATAGAAACAATCGATATGAGCCACCTGTGCAGATGACAGCCTCCGCATACGACAAACAACATTCAACAAAACGGGCTCATAAAACGTGCCAGGAAAATTCTGTCCTATTTTACTCCAAAATAAAGAAAAAAATCTATTGTATCTTGACATTTACATTACAGTTTACGGTTTTCATGAGCGTTACGCACACTTACCCCCAATTCTCATTTCCACACAGCAAAAAAAGGTCATTTGATTCATAAATCTCGCTCTAGGCAGGAAGCCAAAGTTGGCAACCCTGATGTTAGTGTTCATTTGTTAGATTAGATTTTACTCACTGTGTTAGTGTTCATTTGTTAGATTAGATTTTACTCACCGTGTTAGTGTTCATTTGTTAGATTAGATTTTACTCACTGTGTTAGTGTTCATTTGTTAGATTAGATTTTACTCACCGTGTTAGTGTTCATTTGTTAGATTAGATTTTACTCACTGTGTTAGTGTTCATTTGTTAGATTAGATTTTACGCAGTATGTTTGTGTTTATTTGTTAGATTTTAATCACTGTTAGTGTTTATTTGTTAGATTATACTCACTGTGTTAGTGTTTATTTGTTTGATTAGATTATACTCAGTGTTAGTGTTTATTTGTTAGATTAGATTATACTCTGTGTTAGTGTTTATTTGTTAGATTAGATTATACTCACTTTGTTAGTGTTTATTTGTTTGATTAGATTATACTCACTGTGTTAGTGTTTATTTGTTTGATTAGATTATACTCAGTGTGTTAGTGTTTATTTGTTTGATTAGATTATACTCAGTGTGTTATTGTTTATTTGTTTGATTAGATTATACTCACTGTGTTAGTGTTTATTTGTTTGATTAGATTATACTCAGTGTTAGTGTTTATTTGTTTGATTAGATTATACTCAGTGTGTTAGTGTTTATTTGTTTGATTAGATTATACTCAGTGTGTTATTGTTTATTTGTTTGATTAGATTATACTCACTGTGTTAGTGTTTATTTGTTTGATTAGATTATACTCAGTGTGTTAGTGTTTATTTGTTTGATTAGATTATACTCAGTGTGTTATTGTTTATTTGTTTGATTAGATTATACTCACTGTGTTAGTGTTTATTTGTTAGATTAGATTATACTCAGTGTTAGTGTTTATTTGTTTGATTAGATTATACTCACTGTGTTAGTGTTTATTTGTTAGATTAGATTATACTCAGTGTTAGTGTTTATTTGTTTGATTAGATTATACTCACTGTGTTAGTGTTTATTTGTTCGATTAGATTATACTCACTGTGTTAGTGTTTATTTGTTAGTTTTTTACTCACTGTGTTAGTGTTTATTTGTTAGTTTTTTACTCACTGTGTTAGTGTTTATTTGTTAGTTTTTTACTCACTGTGTTAGTGTTCACATTTAGTTTCTTACTCAATAGGTTAGTGTTTGCTTTTTTTTTTAGCAAGTTTAGTTAGTTTAGTTTTTTTTGTTCTCATTTGGTATTTTGTGCTCATTTGGTACTTTAGCTTTTACTCATTAGATTGCTAAGCCCAAAGAAAAAGTGTTAATGCACAGTTTTGATGAAATCTATATGGAAGGAAAGCAGCTTATGCTTATCTTCTCTAAACTCCACCCCCTTTACACTGAAAGAGGAGAAATTCTGGTGAAAAGTCACACGTTATTCTTACTTTTTCTCTGTATTGTGGCCCACAACACCTACATGAACATCAATAGAATATTCCATCAGCAGAAAGAATTTAAAGAACCAAAATGTTTCCTGGGGCCTTAAATTAAAATATGTATTTGCACTTCTGCCTGAAGTGAAATGTGTGAAAAACAAACACACACTCTGGCATGTGAGTGCCTATGCAAAACCAGCCTGCTCTTACATCAGCCCTCGATCCTTCCTAGCTGGTGAATCATCTCTCTGCTCAGATCTGTGCAAACACACGAGTGGATGAGTTTCGATACGCTGCTGAAGAACGGTACCTTTGCTAGAGAGTTGAGTCCTAAAGCCGTGGCCACAGCTCCTGTCGTAGCCGATACGTACGCCATGCCAAGCTGACTGAACACAGGAAATTAGGGGATTTTAATATGTCAAATGTATCTGGAATTATATTTAGAGAGGATTTAATGCAACAGACACTCACTTTACTGTAATTGGAGCATCACCACTGCGGTTGGTGTAGTTGACTATTGCATTAAAGGACTGATTGATCCACTGCCAGAACAGCACTGCTGGAGTCGTCCTGGTGTTGGGGACAAAAAACATAAATAAATACAAATTAACATATTGAATCAGTTTAGGGATTATTTACCCACCATCACCACCACCACCACATGCATGTCTGTAGTACAGGGACTGTATAGTGTAACAGTTTTAGTGTGGCTAACTGTGGTAGAATATATGTAACTCATTACAACATATACACACTCACTGGCCACTTTAATAGGAACACCTTTACCCCTGCTCATTCGTGCAATTATCCAATCAGCCAATCGTGTAGCAGCAGTGGCACAATGCATAAAATCATGCAGATACAGGTCAGGGGTTTCAGTTATTGTTCACATCAAGTGTGAAACATTAACGGGGAAAAATGAGATCTCGGTGAATTGCTGGCATGGTTGTTGGTGCCAGATGGGCTTGTTTGAGTGATTCAGAAACTGTTGATCTCTTGGAATTTTTATGCACAATATAAACAGAATGGTGCGAAAAACGAATCCCGTGAGCGGCAGCTCCATGGACGGAAACACCTTGGTGATGAGAGAGATCAGAGGAGAATGGCCAGAAAGGCTACGGTAAGTCAAACAGGCACTCTGTACACCTGCAGTGAGCAGAAAAGCATCTTAAAATGCGCAACATGCTGAATCCTGCGGAAAAGCAGAAGACCAAAGCAGGTTCTTCTCCTGTCAGCCAAGAAAAGGAATCTGAGGCTATAGTGGGTTCACCGAAACTGGACAGTTGTAGAGTAGGAAAACATTGCCTGCTATTTTTCATGTGTGCAACCTCCACTGGCTCCCTCGAAGTCTTAAAAAAACACCATTCTCCTAATGCAAAGGAAATTATTGTGTTATTAATTAAATTTTCCCCACCTGTATTACATCTTGTGCCACAACTGACTAGGAGTTCTTACTCACAAGCTGATTGGACTTTTGAGAAATCTTTTACACACCATAGCAACTTGAGACGCATTGCACATTCCAATAAATTCATTTTGCTGTATGTTCGTCTTGTTCTCAGTGTTTGGTTTCAGTTCTAGCTGTTGTTTTCAAAGTCTATCTGAGACATGATGCAAAGGTGTTACACTAGGTGTTACATGTATTTTTTCGGGCAGTGGGAGGGACTCATACAGTGACAGGACTTTCGAGTAAATACTCACCCAACAGACTGGAAAAACATGATTTTTGTCCAGTGAAGAGAATATTTGTGCTTCTTTTTCTCAATCAGT
Source organism: Pangasius djambal (assembly GCA_022985145.1). NCBI lineage: Eukaryota > Metazoa > Chordata > Actinopteri > Siluriformes > Pangasiidae > Pangasius > Pangasius djambal. The sequence goes on along the minus strand of CM040983.1, from coordinate 6,202,443 downwards.
AACAACATACTCTTCATTCTATAGTGGCCGTTGTATTGTAATGCTATACTTTTGCTACTGTCTGAATCACAAACGTTATGAGACAGGTGTAATGGAAACGTTGCAGCGTGAACAAGACATTAACTGTATATGTGTAATAGATGTCAATGACAAGATAGCATCATTCTGATTGACAGGAGAGAAGTTTATCCCTCGCACCCAGGGAGCAGCCACATACACTCTCATGGACTCCGTGCTACAGGTTGCTTTGGCGTAAAAATACAGCTGCGGTGGTTCATTTCATGGTTTATTTCCCCCATTTCCTCCAAATTTGGTCATTTTTTTGGATTCCCACCCAAGACAGCTACCAATCAGGGAGGTGAAGGCCCAGAGAAAAGCTCTACCCCTCTTCCACAATCTTGAGCTCACAGACTGGCTGTGTTTGGTTAGTGTTGCTCTGATTGACATGGAAGAGAGAAACACCATCCTGAGAACACGAACGATTTTGCTCTTTAGGACTCCCGGCCACAAATAGGTACGGCATCATGGGGATTCGAACTGAATGACAGGGTGGACGCTGTTCTGTTTCGCCGCTTGGGATTCAGTGTTTTCTCGAGTGGTGCTTTTTCCTGGTTCTGCTCACCTGTAGAAGGTCATCATGCAGCCGGTGATGGTCATATTCATGGGCACCTGAGCTGACATGCGGCCGATCAGCAGCATCTTCTCACCCGTGTCTGGATGGAACGCAGAGTCAAAAATGTATTTGGCCCTCCAGAGCTCATCTTCTGTCAGACCTGGAGTCACCACTCCCTGTCTGAGAGCAAAGGTGGAGGGGAAAAAGTGAAAATATGCATTAAGTAAATGATACGCATGCAACATTTTGTGAAAATATGCACTAATTAAATAATACATGCAATGTTTTGTGAAAATATGCATTAATTACATAATAAGCATGCAACATTTTGTGAAAATATGCATTAATTACATGATAAGCATGCAACGTTGTGTGAAAATATGCATTAATTAAATAATACACATGCAACATTTTGTTGCAGGTATTTGCCCACACTTGGTGCAAGGCAAAATCAAATCAACAAATAGGTTTTTTTTTTCACAAAGAATACCTACACCTTAATTATAGCTCCACAGAAACTAGTAGAACTAGTGGATTTGCTCACTCTGACGTACCTGTAATCCTGAATGATCCTGCGTGCTTTCTCGAGCTGCTCATTAGACAGCAGAACGTTGCGTGGGTCTGTGACGGTGAAGAAATGCTTGGCTCTGCCCACGAAGGTCCCCTGATCCCAGCGAGGCTCTTTGATGTTTATCGAGGTGGAGAGCTCGGCCGCCATGCTGCCTTCAGAGGAACAGAAGTGTGAGAGAAGCTCTGCTGTACTCCCATCTCAGGGAGGAACAGCAGGTTAAACCCGTTCCAATTCTCAGCCATTAAAAGCCTCAGGGATACAAAGCTAAAAGGCTCCGTTTGGGAAAGCCTCTGACACACAAGGAGTCTCATGATGAGAGTTTTCCTCTATCGATGGTGACATCCACTGTCTGTGTCCTAAAATAACACAGACTAAAAATACATTGTCACGCTTTTTGCCTGGCTTAGAGAAGTCCTGAATCAGCACTGCGCTGCTATGGAAACGACTGAGCCGAATGTCTGAAATCAGCTCCGTTTGAAAAAAGGCTGCTTGCTTTCCTCTCATCTGAAGTGCTCCTGTGGATTAGGAGTGTTCATGATAAAGGCACATTAATAAAACTATCTGGAATCACTAATAAACCAGAAAATAAGAATTACCACGAGTCCTAAAATATACAGTGGAGAAGAAACACACTACCACTATGAATACTATGAAAAATTAAACAAGTACAGTGGATTTTAAAACACCTTATAAAGCTAAACGATGCTCCTCATCTTCTTTAGAACACTATTCCAGAGTTTTTGGTTCAAGATAAGAACCATCTTTTATTGACTCGGCTGTGATTGATCATCAGGAGTAAGAACTGACCTGCCTCAGCTGAGTGAAGTGCTCAAGATGGGCTATACTGCTTCAGGAGATCAGCAAGAAACTAAAATAAGGACAGTAATGTGCTCTGACGTTCTTTTTCAGTAAGAATGTGTGCTGCTGCATTCTCAACTAGCTGAAGCTTTCTTAAAGCGGCAGTAAGCCAGGCAGCCAGCAACACATTAAATAGACCATTCCAGAGGTTACGAAAGCAGGTATTTAGGATTAGCATATGTCTTAGGTTTCGCAGATGATAATAAGCAGTTTTAGTTACTTTGGTTACACGGGAACCAAATAATAAACCGGCATCAAATCACCTCAGCTTTCACAGAACAGACAAGTTCTAGGAGGAAATCAGCGACCTTACTGTGAGCAGACTTAGTTCCCAACATCAGTATTTCAGTATTTCAGTTTTATTAGAATGTAGGAGAAGAAGGGTGTTTTTTATGTCTTTTATACTGTCTTCTGTGAATGATATGAAACAATAAAAAGGGGCCTAAAACAAAACCATGTGGGACACCACATTTTACTTTTTAGGCTATGAAGAAACATTAACAATTTTTTTTTTAGGCTATGAAGAAATGTTAATGCTAACAATGAAGTAATGATCTGTTGAAATTGCTAAACCAGACAAGAAGCTGTCGGTTCATCTCTCCGTTTTCAAGTCTGTCCATCCAGATGTTATTGTTAATAGTATCAAATAGTGCACTGAATTCCAAAACTGGCACATTGTGTTGTGTGTACGTATACCTGAAATCACGTTGTGTGTGTGTGTGTGTGTGTGTGTGTGTGTGTGTGTGTGTGTGTGTGTGTGTGTGTGTGTGTGTGTGTGACTGCAGGGAAGGCTGATTAGGTCTTTATTTCCTGACTAAAAAGTTGTGTTTGAATTTTCAGTTTCAGAATTTGTGAAGTAATAATTAAAGTCAAGTAGGTTTAAAATCAAACAGTTTGGATTTTGTTTTTGCTTTTCAAATAGTTTTTTTTTTTTTCAAGGACAGTGTTTGGCAGGCGGCTGTTGTTGCCGTAGGCGGTGGTGGTGGCGATTGTCAAGGGAAAATTTCGCCCGGATTGCCAAATAGTTCAGGGCCACCACTGTGTAAATAAATACATATTCACTTAAAGGTAAAGGTACATGTCTTTTATGCGTCTTCGTGACAAAATCAGCCCAAAAGTGGAAAAGTACTGAATCCACTAATATTAAGAGACGTACTGAATTTACGCTGTGTGCAGGACAATCATATTTGCATGTCGTACTGCGTTGCATATTTCATACTTATTTAGTTTATTTATTGAAAGCATTACTGACTAAAACATGACTACATGACTGCATTTATCAGAAATCCACTGTCTGTAGTATACAACATGCCTGTACACATTACACACAGTATTCAGTATTAATCATGGCCCATTACACTGTAATATTGTCACATCACTACAATGGAGTGCATGAACTTTGAGGTTTGTGCTGAGAGTAGTCACATACTATCAACTTATTGACTTGACCTCCTTTGTGTTTTGACAGGGAACTGTTCACTTTTGCTCTAATCACCGTTTATGTTTTATGTCTCTTTACTAAAGAAGTTGACCTGACTTTAAAAGTTTAGTTGAGTTTTTATCCAAGATAAATAAATGCCACGTGCACTGGGTAAACAAACAGGAGTAAGCAAATGACACATGCGACTGAACACATTGCGTCCTGGGAATTATTACGTCATTAGTTCAAAAACTTTCAATCATCTTTAATATACAGTGTTTCATTTCAAATACGTCATCGTGTAAAAGTGATATCAAGAAAATGTAATATTGTCACATGCCCATGTGGTACACATAAGTACATACTGAAGCACTGGGAACACTATACACGTTTGAATTAATTACTAGTACTAAAAATACGAAGGCGCATATTGAGATTTTTGGTCACACACTGGGACAAAGATGTGACTAACACAAATCGAACAGCCGAGCCAGATGATACAGTGGCTTATGAAGAACAGATGGCAAACATGACAGTATTTTAATAATCTGTTGCCACAAGTGAACTCGTTTCTCCTGCAAGGCAGTGCGAATGCAAAAATAGATCAGCTGCATTTCAGTTCAGTTGTAAGGCCTGTCCTGTAGAAACCCAAGTCACTGCACAGCTGCTCAAACACACATAACTCATCAGCTCATCAACCCATCATGTGGTTAAAACAGGTGTTCTGTGGCATTCTAGTGCTCCACATAACCTGTCAGAGTAAAACCAAAATGCAAACGCATGCCTTTTTAATGTAATATAAGATGTAAATTATGCTGTGTTTGACTAGGAAAAGCAAAGGGAATACCCCTTATCTCGGAATTCCTACTCGCAAACACTGAAAGGTCTGCACGCCTGAGTTCAGCAAGTGACGCCAGAACAAAAATGGCTGCTCCCAACATCAGCAGTAAACAAAGTAGCACTTCTTTACTTTTAAACTGAAATGTTGTGCTGTATCCTGCATACTAGTATTTGCTTAAGATAAATCAACATACAGACATATTCGCTTGTTAAAGCTATAACATAGATGACTAAGACTATACAGAGGAAAATATACATCGCTCATCACAGTTAGCTGGCTAGCTTGTTGTTAACTAAAGACGAACATGAAGGCGTCCATGTTTTTTTCCTCCACTTTGTAGCTTGAATGCTCGGAGGTTGAAAATGACATAATCCCATAATCCCATAATTACGTAAAAAAAAAAAAAAAAACAGAAAGGAATGTGAAGTTGTACTTTCACCCAAACAGCCATGTTCGGGTTCAGCAAACTCCGCCCCCAACAGGTCCAAATCCACAGAAACGTACAGACGGAACAGGAACTACAGACACTCCTGGTTCCGTCAGTGAAAATTTCTACAACTTTTGCATCCCTGAAAAGGTTCCTGAGCTGGAAACGAGCCTTTGGAAGCAAGTACAGTGATTATGGGGAAAAAAAGGTCACTGAATGGCGTTTCATGTTTGTTTAACTCATAAGCTATTTACAGTTGTTCCATGAATTTCTGCATTAGAGCAGGGATAAACCCAAAATAATGCAATAAAGTGCAGAACATTAACTGGGCAACACTGAAGAGGGATTAGGTTAATAGATTATAGGGCGTCTGTTTAAACAGGATTACAATCACATGCTTCTCACAAGCAAATTCCTCCAGAAACATGCCCAGACTGGTTTCTTTGTCATAGTTTTCTTCTTTTCTAACAGAAAACCTCATTTCCGGTCGGCAGTAATGCTGAATTCTCTTCCTTAATTTCCTAAAATACTGCATGTGATACTATAGCATTCAGGTTTTATGCATAACTTTATATAATCTAATAATGAGTCTTAATTTCCGATATTTTTAAATATTTTTAATACCATAGCACTATTGAATTCTCTGTTTTAGTCAGAAGGTGTTGATTCATTTTCTATAACAATCGCTCTGGCAGTATTTCAGGCTGCAAGGTTTATATTAGAGCGCTTGATTTAATACGTTATCGTTTCCATAGCAACATAAACAGGGACTTGCATGATCGATGCATCACATAAAATTCTAATAATAATAAGATTCGAAATGTGTTGCTATTTAAGAAAATAAAAACGTATAATTATTGATATGGTGAAGTTTTCCGTAAGGAGATGTTTATTTAACATTCATGGAAGGAGTCTCCAGTGTCAGCGCTTTGTAACAGTCAGAGGTAAAGCTTAGGACAGAGGTCCTTGTGCTTTCCGGGTTTATGCATTTTGTCTCTACGTTTAAGAAGGAGAAAAGACACTCTGGTTAGGGAGCGACTGTTTACAGCTGCTATAGTGTAAGTGATAACAGGAACTTGTTTCATGGACGTTATAGGGAGAATAAACATGATGTTTTGTTCATTAATGAATGTAAAAATTGGAATCGTTGGAATCAAATGCTTTGAGATGTGCTGTTATTAGATTGATGCCATAGAACGCTGTTTATTTCCATAAAGACAGTTTTAGTCCCTGATTCTTTAGCCATGTTTTGTAGTTGCCCTGATAAACTAAATATTAATTCAACACCAGAAAGATTTTTCCACATAGTGTAACATTCGAGTGGAATTTTTTTCTAGTTATCTGTGGCACAAACAACAATAAAGAAATCATGGTTCTTTAATGACATCGATCTGATACCGAAATGAAAGGTGTCATGTTTCTACACTCTTAAAGACAACGGTGCCATAAAATTATAATTTCTTCTAGTTCTCTAAGGAAGCAGCAACATTAGAGCAAAAATATTTCATGGTGTCTCTCTGGAACTTCTGTATTTAAATAAGACTTGAATTATTTCTTTTACTCACTGAGCCCGCCCCCATTCCCACCCATGTACACAAAGCTCCGCCCCCCCAAACTTACGGTGGTTACTAGAGTTACCATTAGCAAGGACTTTCATGGCATCACTTTCAAACGCACTCAGAGATTCAAGTGTTTGAAAGCCATGTTACTAGCTACGTTAATGATTGATGAGGATGTGAAGGAGCGTTGGGGGCGTGTCTATGGCCCCGTTCACACCCGGCATTAACATGCGTCCTGGATAAGCAGATCACAAGTGAACATTTGAGACGTACAGAAGTTCACACCTTACATTATGAATGCACACATTTATTACATCAATCTTATGCTGTAGTTATTTTCAGGCAGAAATGTCGAGCGAATCATATCTCATGTACCTGTACGGACTGTTTCAACCGTTTTAATCACACGTTCTGCTAATGAAACTTATAAATGAATGAGACGACGAATGAAGATATGACAAGCTTTCAGCTCTGCTGTTATAGCATCAGCTTTATCCATTAGCCTAGCAGCAGAGATTAGTTGGTCCTTCGCTGTGGTCTGAGACACATCGAGAAACATTCGCGTTCACACTACAAATGTGATGTAGCCATATGCGTCCCAGATCACCTCCGAATGTGCTTTGAGTGATCGGATTACAATGCGTCTTCAAGACTTACGCGGAAAAAAATCAAATATGGGGTCGGTCAGATTTAAGAGAATATATTCCATATAGTTTACTTAAAAATATTACGTTTCTCATCAAAACGTGATTTCACGTGATACTAAACTTAAACAAGTTTCTAATTACTAGATTGAATTATGGAGAGTGAGTGTGATCAATTCACATAGTTTTAACTTAAAAATAATTACGTTATGAAATCTCGCAAGGACAAAGACGAGCTTGATTTTATTCAGGGCTTTGAAAATACATGATCAAATCACGTTGGATGTACGAAAACAAAGTGTGTTAATGTAACTCAGTTCAGTCACGTGGAACCGACTTACGCTTTTGAATTAAGTTAATTCAGTGAGCTTTTTGGGGTTTTTTTAATGAATGATCTGATGATGTGTGTTAATGCCAGATGTGAACGGAGCTTATAACACGACTGACAAGAGGCCAATCCGAATACAAACAAACATTCCGGACCGGAAAGCAGGTTTCCAAACTGTTTTTTTACCCACCTTCGTAATACACTTGCTCTGAGATAACGGCTTAAATCATTATTTTTTGCTCATTTCTGCATAATGTTCCACATGATTTGTACTAGCAAGGAATGAAAAATATTGGCTGTCGCACCTTTAAGAGTGCAGGTTCACAGGTTGCATTGAGGTTCACCCTGCTGAAAAAAACCCAGTAGAAACCATCACAGAAATTCTAATGGTTTCCACTACAAATACCACTACAGAGCATCAGCTAACCATTAAAACCATTAAACTATTACCATTACTGGTCCTTAATGGTATCCACTAGACATAACATGCCACCAACAGAAGGCAACAAATTCCCAGTACAGACCCACAGGGACCATTAGAGTTTCCATTCAAACCAATACAATTCCCATTATAACCAGTAAAATTTTACGTTACAGATTCTATGAGGGTTTCTGTTGGGTTTTTTTCAGCAGGGAACACTCTTGTGCTCTTATTGCTGAGCATCCAGCTGAATATTTCTGATATGACATGATATTATATACGATATATGACATGACATGGCATATGATATGACAGGATATCATGTCATATATCATATCATATTTGACATCACAAGACATATGATATGATTTGATGAAATATGACATAATATGATTTGGTATATGATTTGATACATGCTATGATATGATTTTATATATGATATTTGATATATGATTTGACATATGACATGATATGACACGATATCATGTCATATATCATGTCATGCCATGTCATATCATATATCATATCACATTTGACATCACAAGACATATGATATATGATATGATTTGATGAAATATGACATGATATGATTTTATATATGATATTTGATTTATGATATATATATGATTTGATATATGATATGATACATGCTATGATATGATATATGACATGATATGATTTGATATATGATATGACGCATGCTATGACGATATGATTTGATATATGATATTTGATATATGATTTGATATATGATATGACACATGCTATGACATGATGCAATCGGTAGAAGAAACTGCACACACAGCACAGCAGGGTTTCTATGTGAAATGACCTCTGATCACAGAAAGCACGCTGCGGTTGTGCTCGCGCTCCGCACAGCGCTACTCATTAACCCAGATATTAGTGCAAATCAGTATCGGTTTATTCCGGATTCATCCTGCCGCCGCGTGCGTTATGCAACATTCCCCACACTGCACTGCACGGAAACACTAACCACTCCAGCAGTAGCACCTCTGCAGCCATCTGCTGCGTTTCCTCCCCGCAAAACACTCGGTACTGCTCACGCACACATGCTGCTGAATGGACAGGTGTGTGTGTGTATGTGTGTGTGTGTGTGTGTGTGTGATGCAACCCTCCCTGAAATCCATTACTGCAACATTGCAAACAAATCCAGCTGTGTATCTGATCTGAGCAGCTGTATGACTGCATGCCACATCACAGATCGACACACACACACACACACACACACACACAATCCAGATTCTCTGTCAGTCTGATCAACACAAAACAAGACACACACACACACACACACACACACACACACACACACACAAACATAGTAACAGTAAATATCCGGAATAAAAGTCTGATGAGACTCACAGTGGTTCAGTAGTCAGCAGTTGAAATCTCAGCAGTCCACACACTCGCAGTGCTGAAGCCTATCTGGTGTTTAAACAGGGGAGATGAAGCGCCCTCCATCGAGCTGCACCGTTACACCAGATTTCAAAGTAAAAGTCCCCCCCCCCCCCCCCCCCCCCCCCCCCCCCCCCCCCCCCCCCCCCCCCCCCCCCCCCCCCCCCCCCCCCCCCCCCCCCCCCCCACACACACACACACCCCACCCTGTATGGTTTCTGTTTCCGACCGACAGGCGGCGCTATCATTTCCATCAGATTTCATCGTTTTGGTCACAAATGGTCGCAGGCTGAGATATTCGCCTACCTGCCAGTTTAAATATTTACATTTAGCCCGGACACCTTTTACTGGATAACAGAAATTACACCTTCTATAAATTCTTTTTTTCTTTTTAACAAATTAGACAGTGTTTGCTTTGTTTTTCTGCATTACCAATTATAAACATGCCATGAGGGTTGCTAGATTGTGTCTCAGATCATGAGAAGTCCTTCATCAAATAACTTTGTTGCATATTCATCCATCCATCCATCCATCCAGCAGCAGCTGCAGAAGCCTGGATTTGTCACATATACATTACAGAACAGTGAAATTCTTTACTTTGCATATCCCGGCTTGTTAGGAAGCTGGGGTCAGAGCGCAGGGTCAGCCATGATACAGTGCTCCTGGAGCAGAGAGGGTTAAGGGCCTTACTCAAGGGCCCAACAGTGGCAGCTTGGCAGTGCCTGGGCCTGAACCGACCTTCTGATCAGTAACCCAGAGCCTTAACCACTGAGCCACCACTGCCCCATTCATTCATTCATTCATTCATTCATCCTCAGTGAGCACTTTATCCTGATCATGACCAGGCCATCGCAGGGCACCATGCACACGCGCGCGCACACACACACACACACACACACACACACACACACACACACACACACACACACACACATCTAGTGGCAATTTAGAGTAGCCACTCCATACACTGGCAGGTTTTTTTTGAAGGTGGGTCTTCATTTACTGCATTTAACATTTAAGTTATACACTGTATATATCACTGTGTATGTGACAAATAAAAATCTTGAAACTCTTCAGAATCTTGAATCCTGACTCTCTTGAACCTCCTGAACTCTATCTATCTATCTATCTATCATCGTTCCTCTATCAGCAGTGCTTCTAAAGCTATAGAAGGTGAACCTGTTTTGCTCATTAATATCGGATCCGCTCAGGAAACTCTGTCATTCACATTTACTCTGACAGTGGTAGTTCAGTGGTTAACGCATTGAACTACTGAATGGAGGGTGATGAGGTCAAATCCCAAGCCGCCACTGCTGGTCTCTTGATAAAAACCCTCAAACTGCTCGGTTGGGTCTTGTCTCAGTTGTAAGTTGCTTTAGAAAAAAAATGGAAGCACACTGGAGTTATGTCATGATTCCTCTTAATATCACAGGCCATTTCTAAATCAAATGGAATAAGGTAACCCTTGGTGTGTGTGTGTGTGTGTGTTATTTGCACAGAAAAGTTATTGCTCAATACACTTTTATTTCCCTGTTTTTTCCTTTAATTTGTCACCCCTCTGTACCAGTTTAATCCCTAGAAAAATAGTACTCAGTGTAACATCTTGTTAAAGAGCAGTGCTGTACTGATTTACTTTACATCCTCTTGGTATAATCGATTAATAAACATTTTAAATATCTGAGTGAACACGAGCACAGAGTTCATCTAAGTCAAACTCCTGCTGCTGAAGGCCACAGAGCTGTTACATTACGTGTATATGAGCAAAGTAAATGCTAAACTGCAGTCTTGTGCTTGTGATCCACATCCGGTCATTTGACAGTGACGGTGTTTGGAAGCTCCAGGTCCGAGCTGGAAGCGGACACTTTCCTCAGCGCTCCGCCCTGAATAGGGACCCTCTCTAGGGCGAGGTCTGTGTTTGCCAGAGGTCCCCCAGTCAGCTCTGTAGGGGTGCTGTCGATCGCCAACGCACGGCCACAGAAATTCTGTTACAGGAACACACACACACACACACATTCTATAATATTCTGTGGATGAAAACAGAAGATTTATACAACCTGGCCTGGAATGTGGGTTTCTGAGAATCAGGATTAAAGGTGAAATTTTTTACCTGATTCTTTTACACGTTGCACTTAAATTTACAGGCTGTTTTTAACACGTGCTAAAATCAAAGACTTTGGCCAAAATGTCTTTAAGACAAAAGGACAGAGGTTGTTTTAGTAGAGCGTGAACGCATAAACACACACACACACACACACACACACACACACACACACACAGACACACACACACAGATCTTACAGTAGTCTGCAGGCCGGAGATCTGAGTGGAGTGGAAAATAAAACCCTCTGGCTTCTCTCTCAGACGTGACGACTCAATAGATCTTTCCTGCAGCAGCTTTGACTCCTGAAGGAAATCAGAAAGATGGAAACACTTTAAACACTGTCCGGATGTGAAGCATTAGATTAGATTAGGTTATAAATATCAATCCACAAATCAGGGAACAGAAAATGGTATCTCCATACAGATGACAACACTGAATGTATTACACTACAGTGTGTTGCATAAGTATTCACCCCCTTGATCCGCCACCCCCCCATGACTTTTCACATTTGTTCCATTCATTCCATTAATAATGGATTTAATATCGACGATCAAAGCTTATACTGTTTAATAGGGATATTGTTTTATAACCAAACCCTGACTGTTAATTTTCTAGAACTTTGTTCTTCATGACGCTGTTTGTTTAGGAGTGCTCTCTAAAGAACTCTGAGGCCTTTCACGAACAGATGAATTTATTTTGAGATCACGGGACACTTTAATTACAAACAGGTAGACTACATTCAACTAATTATGGGATTTCTGATGGCAAGCTGGTTGCACCAGATCTAATTTAGGGGTTTCACAGCAACGGGGTGGTGAACACTTATCCAATTTTTTCGTGAAAATTTCGCAAATGATATCGATTTTTCTCCTCAGTGGAATATTACTGGCTATTTTGTATAGATCCATGACATATAATCCGTTCAAGGGGGGTGAATACTTATGCAACACGCCGATCTTGTATGTATATTATTTCGTGCTGCACCTGTGTATGAGATTGTCTGTTGTTGTATAGTATAATGAATTTGGTCATCATCATACCAGTATACTGTCACGTCCCCAATACAAACGACATGAGTCTATCATCTGAATTAGACACACCTTCAAGATCTTGTAGCTGGAAGTCTTAGCAACGTGATGCTCCCAGGACTTGGCCGTTAGCTCTTGCTGCTTGCGGTTTAAACTGATCTGCATGATGAAAGTCAACAACAATAAGCAGTCTGGATCTGCCAGTGTGACGGATGTGTGAATGAAGAAAAGAAAAAAAAAGAAAAAAAAAAAAAAAGCATCCTTCACCTCTTCATATGCTTGTTTCTCCTGGAGGAGGTCTTCCTGCTCTTTCCGGTCCACGATGCTCTGCTGCAGTGAGGAGACGTGTTTGACTTTGTCTTCGCTCGCCTGGGCGATGGTGCTGAGAACCTCTGCGTCTGGAGTGGTGGGTCTCACACCTTCCAGCTCCAGCTCAGCCGTGACTTCATTCCACACCTCGGCTACCTGCACACGTACACACATAGACATTCGTCCAAAAATTAAATTGACCTCATTTTCCAAATAATAATCCTTAATAATACTTAATCAACCAAGTCATGTTTGGCGTGTGAGGTTTGCTTAGATCTACCAGTTCAGCATTGTGCAAACCACACATCTAAATCATCACACACTCGCCTCAAAGAACGTACAGTAGTTTGGTTCAGTAACACCATTCGTACATAAACTGTTTCTTAAACTGAGAAAACCTCCGATGAATATAAGAAACCTGAACTATATTATGAGCTGAATCGCTTCTAACTTATAACTCCGCCTACAGACTGTAGGCCACGTCTCCTAACTGAGTCTAATTCTACGAGTGTTTTCAGCTCTGCGATGTCCTTTTGTCCATTTTTCATTTTGTCATACAGTGTTAGAAACCACAAACATTCATCTGTTTGAGAAAATAAATACCCTGAGACAGTTTGAGACAACACAAAGGCTATGATTTAAGCTTGCAGTTTGCACAATGCTAAACTGGAGGCTCTACGCTTCGCTTACTCGTTAGCTTCGTTAGCCTTATAGCTCCAGTACAAAACTAAGGAAGCAAATTTTAAAAGGGAAAACCATGTACGTCTCATTTTTCAAAAATATGTTCTGAATTAAAGTGACTGATTAAACAGTTGCGCTTATGTCCTTAATCTTAAAGAGGTGTCTACTCAGAATAAATTAAATGTAATTTGGAATGTTATAGTATTTGATGCGTGAGAGTTTTTTTTTTACAAAATCACAACACACGGTCTTTGCTAACCTTAAAGTCCAGGTAACTGCTCACTATGCTCAAGGTGATGGAGTCTTCAGCAGTCAGACCTGGCAGATCCTCAAAGCCTGCAAACGCAATCATTTCTCATTAGCATCTGCTGTCTGTCCGTCTGTCCGTCCGTCTGTCTGTCTCACTCGCTCTCCAGCACACTCACCTAGTCTGCAGAAGAAAGCGTAGATTTTGGAGCGCAGGTTTTCAGAGACATCCATAATTGCAGGGCTTGGTCTGTTTGCCGGTATGGACTCCAGCGGCTCCTGTCCTTGATACGTCGTGAGAAGAGGCTTCTTCTCGTCTACAGGTTAAAGAAGCAACAACGATTCATCAACACTGAGAGAACTGAGCAGACTAATCACCAAGTGAGGCTTTGAAATGTGTTTACTTTAAAGCCTACAGACAAAAAGCTTAGCCGATAGAACAAAGGTTAGGTGTGAAGCGCCTTCTGTGCTGAAGTGAAAGAAAAGTTAGGATCGACTTTAACTACAGCAAAAAGGACCTCTGGATTGGGAGAGTTTCTGCGTCGGGAAATCAGAAATGAAGAGGAGTGCTTGTGAGATTAGACAGCATTTAGTTAATCTAGGGATGAATTTAATATAAAGTTTTACATCCAGATTTCTGTAAAGCTGCTCTGTGACAATGTCCATTGTTAAAAGTGCTATACAAATAAATTGAATTGAGTTGAACTAAAAAATCGGAATGATGCATTCGTATTCGTTTATATACCCCTAGTATATATACACAACTCTTCTATAATACTTTAAAAAAATGATTTGCATTGTACGCATGGAAGAGCGGAAGGCTTATGACCATCTTCTTTGCAATGGCGAATCACCAAGCAGAGGGCTCCTTTAAAAGTTTAAGCAAACAAGGTGTGTATACCAGCGATTCGGCCATGCTGGTCTCTCTTGACTCCAATTTCCGCCTCTTCCTTCCTCCAGAGCTGCAGCAGCAGGGCCGGAGCCGTGAGCTCTTTCTCGCCCCTCCAGGCCTCGACGTGCGCCAGCGTTTTGGGGTTGTCACACAGCTCCAGCAGCGTCGCCAGCAACACGCTCTGCATGCTCCTGGGGCTCGTCTGACGATAAAGTGAATGCCAGAGCCACGGATGCATCGGTGCTTCTGACTGCTCTGGAAATCTGGTCTTATTGTATTTATGTGTTACTTACCTGGATGAAGTCAAGTAAGAGAAACGCTCCCTCCTTCTCCAAAAACAAATCCTCTGTGGTGTAACAACCGACAATGCAAGACCTGCACGATTTCACAGTTTAATGGGGAAAAACAATCGTATTATCACTATATACAGCATCATTATACTACAAATTATATTCCAAATATTAGCGCGATATTTCTGATGCTTATGTGATGTACCTGATTATCTGCCTAACAGCAAGGCAACACTTCTGCATACTGCCAGTCCGCAGTCAAATAGCAATTTACGCCCTCAAGCGTGTCAACTTCATTATAGCACATTAGCTAGAGAGGATTTCTGCAGGACGGAGGATGTGACTCACCACACACAGTCCACAGCGGAGAGAACGAGTCTGTTGTGTCCCAAGCCACTGTACAACTGAGCCGGGTCCATTTTCAGATAACGAACCGTCACCTCTACGCCGTCCGCTCCAAACAAATCCTGCTCACGACACACCCACATACACACACACGCACACACACACACACACACGTTTCTTATGGTTACCGTTCAGCTTTTATTCAAATGTGAGTGTGCTGTAATGATGAGCGTCTGACCTTCCGGTGCATGTCTCCTTCACAGAGGCTGGACAGAGTGACCAGCACGTCAGTCTGGATCTCCACAGACACGGCATCCTCTTCCTCCTTCCTCTCCTGGAAGCGCCTCAGCAACCCTGTGCACCAAAAAAAACATATTAGAGAACATCTCTATGATGTATGATCTACATGATCTACACATACACCCTCAGCTCAAGCGGTAATATAGTGGTCGCCTAGTCTAAACTCCCGAAGCTGCTAGTCCTGATTAGCTAGCTAGCTGCACTCGTCTTAGAGCTGACTGCTAGCTAGTCGACTCACAGACTATAAAATATCAAAGCACAAAATGAAATAGGTATAGTAAAACTGTTGAATCTGTCGATTCACTCCTAATGATCTGTAACCTGATCTATGAGCTATAATATAACACTTCATGCTAACATATTTTGCTAAGCCACTGCTATGATGAGGTTTTCCGCCATTTTGGATCTACACTGAAGATTTCTACTGAAAAAATGTTTTGCTTTGGATTGTTTTTTTTTTTTTTTTCAATTTCAACTTGAATGGAAGTTTGCAGGCTAGCATGTAGAAAATGGTTCCTGATTTAGTAGTAGGTCAGATAATGTCGATGTGATCCACCAGTCGCTAGTTGCTGTCCGCTGGTGTAAGGTGAAACTGTATTACACATATAAGGCGTAACCTATAAGATAAAATCTATACGTTCACCAAGGAGCTGGCTGATGGCTCCCTGGTCACAGAGGTCCTGGTTGATGAGGCTGCTGCTAAGTGAGGCCATGCAGCGGAGCAGGCGCACGCAGTACCGCATCTGAGCCTTCCTCCCACCTCGACCCCCGCTGCCATGGAAACCCTGACCTTGACCAAAGAAGGAGTCGGCTCCTGCTACAGAGGAAGAAGAGCAAGAGTTGTACCTAGCTTAGTTTCTAGAGTATAGCAAATCAGATGTAATCGTTTGAAATATTTATTTTAATTGCTCCTGGATATATTAAAAACACACTTTGTAAATTACTGAAAGAATGAATCTCTTTGTACTTGCACAGTGAATAAAGGTATGCATATGCATAAAAATGTTTGCTTTTCTTTACCCATGTTTCCTTTCACGTCTTAGTTCCTTCATCTGAGTACATGAGGAATTTACCCCAAACGTTTTGCTTATTAATTAATTAATTAAGTTTTTTTTAACATAACATTTATGAACTTAATTCAAATTGTATAATCTCCATTTTTTATTGAATTTTTTTTTTGTAAATATCAAATAAAAGTGTCACCGAAACAGTTTTTTTGTAAAATGCAGCAATACTGTTTGCTGTTTCATCTGTATCATGTATCATTGTTCCTGTATCGTGATATGATATTTTTTGTCATATCACCGACTCCTAGTACCGATTGTTTTCCATCATTTGTTATTTGTAGCAATTTTGTATTTGTTGCTGGATTTATATTTTTATCCTTTTTTAGTTTGTTTTTGGGTCTTTGTCCTACACAACATTATAAAAGACTTTCCTCACTTCTTGAGTTCTTTTAAATAAACTTATAGAGGTAAAAAATCTTAAATAAACTTAGTGCTCCAAGGACACATCCAGCAGACGTCCCTTGTGCTGATCATGTAATACAATGACCTTTAAGGTGATGCTACGTATTCCCATAAGGGAAATGTCATGGGCTATCGACATGGTGCGTTGAGAACAGAATTAAAACACAGATCAGGTTGTAATATTGAGTGGCTTGTCAATATTATCTGATCCGGCTGTTTCGTTTTCCCAGTGTGTGTCCGCTACCTTGGTGTGTGCACCAGTCCAGAAGCACGAGCAGGCAGGTGCTGGCCTGACAGGCCATGTACTCGTCCTGCATGAGCGGCGCCACCGTGGCCAGAGCGGCCAACGCCTGCAGCTGCAGCTCCTCCTGCTGGACAGACGTCCAACTGCGCCGGGCTTTCCCACTGCGCCTGCTCTCAGAGTAACCGGGCCGAACGAGCAGCATCAAAGCCAGCATCACGCGGCTCTCCTTAAACAGCTGAACAAAGCACACACGTATACATGCAGTACGTTGGAGTTACAGAGGCTGATTTGCTCCTTTAAGCAGTACTGAAGTAGGAGTACTGAATCCTCACCTGTACCGCTGCTAGATCTCTGGACAGAACAACAATCAGGTTCAGCAGCAGCTTCTTCATCTCAAAGTCCTCATTACTGAAGGTCAGCTTGAAGTTTCGGATCAGTGGGTTATGACTCCTCACTGCACGACAGAAACCCAAACTGCTTACACGTTCTACAAATATCTCATTATTTACAAAATATTTCTCTAAAACTTACACTCGGGAAGAGTAGCGAAAAGGATGAGCTGTTTAGCAAACCCGCTCTCCTGTCAAAACGAGGGAGCATGATTTAAAATGAAGAGGATAATAACGGAGTAAGCAGGCGATGAAGTCAAACCATTATACTTACGATTAGTGGGGCACTGGGGTTTTCTGCAATCAAGGTCGCAATTACTAGAAGGTCGTTGCGAAGTTGCCGGTCGTAATGTCGGAAGCCGTTGAGAAGATGATGCAAGAAGGCCTCTTTCAGGACCCTGGTGTTTAACACACACTCGGTCAAGAGGCAATTCCAGATTCATCCAATATTCAACAACCCACTTATTCCGAGACTGAAGTGGGAATGTTTTCTACATCCTCCTGACAGAAGGGCACACACTCAGTCCACTTAAATTCTCCTCTAGTCTAGTCGTACATGTATAAAATAACCCAAGCTCTACAGGACGCATTTCAGAAAAAGGTCTATGGCTGAAAAGCTCGAGGGTCTATGGAAAAAGAGGACTGGAAACATTTTAATATGTGAAATGAATTTCAAACACTGAAACGTATTTCCTAAGTTGCCTCTAAGCCAAATCCATTTTATTTACTGTATGAAATGTATATAATCTTAGCAGCAGCTCATAGATTAAAGCTAAAGTTAACTAGCATTTGGGAGTCCGGGTCATTCTTTAAGCAATGTCCTAAAAACATTGAGAAAATTAAATATTTATAACATAATAATCACGTTTATTTATGTTTATGCTTATTTACAGTTGCTCTTAGAGGCAAAACCAGGAAATTAAATCAAAATTGATCAAAGTATATTATACATTGATCAAAAAGGGTTAAAAAAAAAAAAAAAGGTACTGGAAAAAACATACCACTTAAACATAAACTACGGACAGGTAATATACAGGTAGTTGTGGATATATGTTTGTTTTTAGAGTTATTTTTGCAACTTTATGTCAAAAGTTATTCAAAATCCCAAATTTGGAAATGAATATTTGAGATACGAGACACTGAGGGCTGAGAAAAGGAAAACGGTGTTAAATGCTTGAAGCTGCCTGAGACTATTTTTTTTTTCAAACAGAATCACAGAAAGTTGCCAGTTTTGTACCTTTTTGTATTTCGCTCTCAGAGAAAAAAAGTACTAACCTGTACCATTCCTTGTTGTACCCTAATGCGTACACCTTTTGTACTGTAAGTGTGTCTCTTTTACCGAGAAAGGTGCATGTAGTCTTCCTTAAAAGGTAACTGCGGTCCAGTTATGTATCTTCACTGCAAAAACCGACATCTTTAAGTGAAAATATCTTGAATATAGCAATAAAATTTTCTAGTATTTCCTATTATAAGGTTAAAATAAACCAAATATAAGAGAAACTTTACATTTTTAAGCTTTAAATTTTCTTATTCTTTTGGCAGATCAGTTTCTAGAAATAAATTCTTAAAATGAGCAAAATCATCTGCAAATAGAACAAGACTACTTTAAGCTTGAAAATAAAGTCTAGAAATAGGTTTAATAATCTT
>CM040983.1:6147768-6163581 GCA_022985145.1 Pangasius djambal | reverse complement strand
ATGTTAATCTTATGAGCTCCCTGTGTTTAAAAAGATCTGTTATATGTGGAGAGCATGCTTTTATTTTAGCCTGCAGTGTTGATACACTGTACTCTGATGACGACTTAAATGCATACTGTATTGAGGAATTAAAATTGATCTGTATCTGTCATCTGTATGGATCAACTCATTTACTTTAAACCATTTGATAAGAAATACTCTAATGTTACAGAGCTTAAGATTACAGAGCATACAGTGGCATATTGTTACATTTTAAAAACAGCTTGATGAATGTGTTTACATTTAATATAGTGTTTTGCAAATAAAAACATGTTTTTTCCAAAGTAATATTTAATTGTATTTTTATGCTATTGTATTACAATAGTGTTAATACAGATAACACTAAAATGATGTTTTCCAAATTACACTCTGAGTGAGTTCATCACCAGTGTAAAATGTATTTAAAAAAATGTATTTTAAAAAGTTGTAAAATTTATTTTACACTGCTTACTATTGAGTAGTGTTAGATTTCAGCTATGCCCAGTGTCAATATTAACTCGAATACAGTGTCAATGCGCCAACACTTTAAAAAGTGGCTGAACGTTCTTTTTAGAGAGATTCATTCATAAATATGAATGTTTATTTTAAAACGCATTATTTGATTTAAAAAAGTGTTAGAAAGTCAAAATCAAGGAAAAATAATATTAAGAAAGCCATTATTCACCAAATAGGCACTAATACACAGTTTTCATAACAAGACTGTATAAGCTCTTAGAAGTGTATGCTTTATCAGCTGAAAAAGCTATTTAGAGAATTTCAAGGCACCAGGGGCTTGGGAAAGTGTTTTATCTCAAAAAAGCTTATATGTCCTTTCTAACAACTGAATGCATACACTTGAGTCAAGTTCTTTTCAATGACATGATACAAAATATGATTGTTTACATTAAGATGCATAATTACATAATAAAGTGCTAAAAAAGTCAAACTCTTTAGAAAGTAATCCTTCAGCAAATATGCACTAAAACTCAGTTTTCTTATCAAACCTCTATTTGCAAACATAACTGTCCACTTTGTGAGCTGAAAACGCTATTTAGAGAGTTTCAAGGGCGACATTCAGCAAGAAACAGTAAGATAATCATGCTCCAAATGAGCTCTTCAAATTTTGCATTTTTTTTCACCTCTGGAGTCAACCAAACCTAACAAAACCTATATCAAATTGAAGATAAAAGCAAGAGGAATATTAAAAAAACTGTGATAACTGTGAGCTGATTCATTTTCCTTTAATTTCTGCATTCTTCAACAATACAACTAAGCAGCACTGACCCAGAGCAGTTTGGAGAGCAGACGGACAAATCAGAAGATACTAGAATTAATTCACATCCAAATTACAGGCAAGACTGAGTTACCATATGCACTGATTATTAAACAAAAAATGATTACAAAATTAGTGGAACAGAAATAAGGAAGGTTGTTTGCTGGCTAAGTAACTTATAGTTAAACTAGCAGCAGTCTGGGAGTGACAGTTAAAAAGTGACAGTTAGAAAAACAAATCAAAACAAAACAAAACAAAGAAAACAATGAAAGCTACAGCAGGAAAGCCTCTCCCGCACTCAATCACATATCCACAAACTATTAAGAGTGCAAAGGACAAGAAAGCCTATAAATACAATAAATACATCCTGCTGAAGACAAATCCAGAAACTTTAATGGCAGACTTTTCACAGGTAAATCACCACAAATCTGCTCCTCTACATAGAAGACTGTAATATATACACACACACATACATACATACATACATATATTTATTTATTTATTTATATATACACACATAGGTTTGTATTACTCTAGAGAAGTGTTAAGATTGTTAAATTTATTAAACGTCTTGACTTCACAATTAACTCTCACAATGTCAGATCACATGTACTGTGTATTTCAAAAGGGCACAAAATATTAACATGCATTCACAGCCCAGTAAGCTGTATAACATTAGAGAAAACTACAGATGGGCCCAAAACAGCACAGAAAAATATGGGACAGCAATTGACCACCCAAAAGTGTGTTCACTTGTAGACAACTACCTATTTAGCTTTTATCCTCATGAGAAGGATGGCGTAAATCTGGCTGTGGAGAACCTAAATTACATATTCACTTATTTGGCAACATTGTCTGACATCAAAACCCCTAAGAAAATTCATAAGGCCAAACAAGAGAATGAAAAATGGTTTGATTTATATTGTAAAACTATGAGGAAAAAATGAAGCCAATTATCAAATAAAAAACACAGACAACCAAACAATGCAGATTTGCGCCATCAATATTGTGAAGAAATTAAAAAGTACAAAAATACACTCAGACAAAAGAGAGAACAGTGCATCCAAAATCAGCTAAAACTATTGAAGAATCTGTAAATTCTAACAATTTCTGGTGCAACTGGTATTTTCTGAGTAAAAAAACGAACAAACTGCCATACAAAATGGAGACACCTTGAAAAATCACTTTGAACAACTTTATAGCAAACTAAAAACTAACCCAGAACAAACCCAAATATATGAAAAAATGATCATTATGAAAAATACACTTGGTAAGTACCAAAACCCATTAGACTACCCCATTACAGAGAAAGAACTGATTGATAAAATATAGGCCCTGAAAACCAAAAAAGCAAGTGGACCAGATGGCATCCTCAATGAAATGCTCAAGAATACAGATCACAAATTAAAAATGGCCTTACTGTTGGTGATAGTGGCTACCCACTATCACTAACTCTCTTCCATGTATACATTAACGAATTGGCATATCTACTAGAACAATCAGCAGCACCTAGCCTCACACAATATGAATCCACAATTCCTCCTCTATGCCAATGATCTGGTCCTGAAGACGGTCTACAACAGGACCTAGACATCCTGCGCACGTTCTGTCAGACCTGGGCCCTGACTATAAACCCAACTAAAACAAAAGCTCTAATAGTTCAGAAAAGACCTAGATGTCAGGGAAAGAGATATAATTTCACCCTTGGTATGACCAAAATTGATCATGCCACAAACTTGTCATACCTTTCTCTGATATTCAGTGCAAATGGAAACCTTAACTTGACTGTGAATGAACTGAAAGAGAAAGCAAGAAGGGCTTTCTATGCCATTAAAAATCTATTCAATTTCAAATGCCAATTAGATTCAGGCTCAAAATATTCAAGGCAGTTATGAAGCAATTGCAGTATATGGCAGTGAAGTATGGCATCATCTCCTAAATCATGACTTCGAAAAATGGGGGGAAAAAACAGTTGAAGCCCTGCATGCAGAGTTCTGTAAAAGCATCTTCAAGGTACAGCGGAACACACCTGACAATGCATGCAGGGCAGAATTAGGCCAATACCCTCTATTAATCCTCACTGAGAAAAGAGCCAGCAAATTTTGGAAAATATCTAAAATTGAAAGACCCCAACTCATCATTTTAAAGCCCTGAAAAACCATGAAATGAGAACTGAAAGAAGACCCCTCGCTCAGCTGGTATTGAAGCTCCACAAGCAAACTAATCTAATCCGACTAACACAACTAACAATAATCAGCCCAACCCAATGACTAATGCAAAAAAAGAAACTCTCTATCTTATTGGACTGGAACAACACAAAAGGAAAGTAAACTACTATGTTATGTGGGTGTAAAACCTGCAGAATACAGCAAAATACCTGAGCATATTCAGAGACAACAAGATGGCGTTATACATCGGCATGGTACATCGATGACTGCCACAAAAAGAGGACATGAGCTCACACACAAACACAGGCACACATATACACACCACTCATAGCCCATAGACTGTACTTTTTTGTTCCGTTCTTTCTTTCTTTCTTTCTTTCTTTATTCATTTATTTATTATTTCTTCTCTTTATAGTCCTATAATTTGTTCTCTGTTCAGGTTTTATTCTATACCTGCATAAATGCTTTGGCAAAACATTGTACAATATATCATGCCAATGAAGTTTAACTGAATTTGAACTAAATTTGAACTTGAATTTTAAGGCACTAGGAGCTTAGGAAAATGGTTTTCCAAATAATTGCATATAGGCACTTAAGTGAAATACTTTTCAAACACATTTTTCACATTTTACATTTATTGAAAAAATTTATATTAAATATGAATAATTTGATATAAAAAATTGTTATTAAGTTAAAAATAAAGATTAAAAAGTCATTATTTGTCAAATATGCTCTAACACACTGTTTTTCTTTACACGTGCATGTGCTTTCAGAATTGTGCGAGTTAAAAAGCTATTTAGAGAGTTTCAAGGCGCCAGGAGCTTGGGAAAGTGGTTTTTCTAACAAACGCATATAGGCACTTGAGTGAAGTACTTTTCAAAGACACTTTTCACATGTTTACGTAGATTAATGATATTAAAAATGAATGTTTTTAATAAAATGCATTAATTGATATTAAATATTATTGTTTTAATAAAATGTATTAACTGATATGAAAGCGTTATAAAGCCAAAATCGTGATAAATAAAATTTTTTCAGGATTCTTCTCTAGAAATGTTTTGTAACAATGTAAGTCTTCACTATCACTTTTTCAACGTAACATAAGCTTGCTGAATAAAAGTATTAATAAAAAAAATATATTAAAAAAAATAAAATATACTGACTATGAACAATCATGTATATTGTTACAAAACATTTAAATTTTGTATACATGCTGTTCTTTTTAACTTTTTATTCATCAAATATTCCAGAAAAAGTATCACAGGTTCAACAGAAATATTAAATTGCAACATTGATAATAAATCAGCATATTAGAATGATTTCTGAAGGATCAGGTGACACTGAAGCATGGAGTAATGATGCTGAATGGTAGACTATATATACCATATGTACCAGACTTAATAATATATGGTACTGTATGTATTTATATATGAATCTTGGAATTCTATTACATAGGTTTCTATGAACAGCAGCCAGTTACATCATAATTCAGTTCTCAAAATTCTCTCACATGTGAGATTGTAAACCAGTAAGGATAGACAAACAACACATCCATGTTTGTATATTATAACAAAAATGTTGCCAAAAATGTTATTTCGGTCTATACTCTGAGGTGGGTCATTGTTTTACTTAGTGTAAATAAAATCAGTAAATGTGTTTATTCCATCATCTGTTTCATATAGGCCTAAGTGGTTTCAGTATAAACAATCAAGAACATGGCAGATTCTCAGTACAACAACTGCTCACACTAGGTTTGAGGTCAATGTCGAGGATTACCTGTATGATCTATAAATCAATTGCAGTTCATCATAACACTAAACAACATGATATTCCTTGTCCATTTTCACAGGAACATGAATTCAGAAGGAAAGCGGAGATGTTTCACTGCCAGTTTAAGAACCTTAAAGATGTCTGCAAGTACTTTAGGAACCACTGGGAGCCAACTGGTCATCTGTGGTCTAACTTTGGAGATGCTTAAGCATGGAGACTCTGACACAAACAATCTAATAGAATGGTACATGGCACTTTCATGCATGTTCTCTTCACTGTTTATTAGTGGTCTAGCTGAAAGCTAGCATTGTGTCTTGAGTATTTTTTCATTTTCTTCTATTTTTGGACTCATCTTTCTACTTCTCCCAATCATCAGCTGTTTTCAGCTAGACCACAATTGTCAACAGAAAACATACTTTTAAGTTAATGTAATTGTTTGTTTGACTTTTGATTTGTCTGTTAATCTCAGTGAATCCTGACTAAATTAAAAGAGTACATTCTAATTGTTCCAACCGGCTCCTCATGCAATCTCAATCTCTCTGCTTTTCTTTCCCTCTAGTTTCTTCCACCATTTAAAATACCAGTTCCTCTGCGGTATCAGAAACCGTAGATTGGATCACCTGATTGATGTGCTACTAAACAAGACTGTCAAGTACTTCAACATAATACAGGTTTTGCAGTTGGTTGGGAGGGTCTATAACCCTTTAGAATGCAAAATAGAAGAAATAAAGAAATCTGCTCAGAGGATGCTAGACAGTGGTTGGGCCAAAAGAGTTACTGTATTTTCAGCAGAAACATACATATACAATGTTCCATTTGAGAATAATCCACACATAGTTTACCGTGTATGCCCTGCAGAACAGTTCTGCAGTTGTGTAGCTGGTACAAGGGGACGTACATGTAAGCATCTCATTTTATTAAGTCTTCTCACTTGTGATGATGGTAAGACTTTTCCAGATATGAACACACAACTGCAAGCCCATGCCAACAACTTGATACAAAAGAATAAGTATACCATTTTCTGCAAAAAAAAAAATAGAAGTTGAAAGCTTATTTGGGAGAGCAGTATCAAAACCATGTATTGGGACAAATGTGTGTGACTGCTGTACTTTCTCTTATCATAAGAAATGTACTTGTCTACTACTTGCGAAGGGAATTTTAAATGAGATAAGTGAGACAAAATCATCAACAGTTCAGTGGAACCTATACAAAATGAAATTGAAGACAAAGACAAGCCTAGGTCAACTATCAGGAAGCTGGAAAGCATACTGAAGACTCTACAAACATGGGAGAGAATTCCTGAGGATATTGCCCATATGAATTGTTAATTGAATTGGAAGTGCAAATAAAGGAAGAAAATTCAAACAATAAAAGATTTAAGAGACTTTGTGATGAGGACGAGTCACGTAAAATATGTCCACTATTTGCAAACAGAAAAAGAAAGACTGACAGCGGCATTGCCTCAGAGACAAGGACAGATATCACCTCAAGTTTTCCTATCAAGTTGAGAAGAAAACACAAAACAATCGGTGCAAAAAAATAATACAAAACTCAAGGGTTGGAGTGAAGTACTTTTATTCAAATGCGTTTTGTTTTTGCCATTTTATCAAACTTTGCATTTGTTCTTCACTACATCTGGGGTGCTCCAGTAATCACTAAGTGACCATCTTTAAAAAGCTTGTATTTAGTCACCTGTGCTTTTAACTGTAACGTAAAATTAAATAAAAATCAAATCAAATGACACTCCTCTGCGTTTTATAATCTGAACTTTTCTTCTTTGTTTGCAAACAACATTTACAAACAAACTTGTTAGTGCATGCGTGCCAATCCTGGGTGCTGAGTTTATTTCATACACTCCCCCAAAAAAAGATAAGAAAACATCGGCCGCTGTGGGCCCAAAGCGGTGAGTGGCCAAATCCAGCTCCGATTCAGGACCAAGGTTTTGCAAATTCATTTTCATTCTTTCAATGCTCCTCCTGCAAATAAATAAAAATAATCATGTTATTTGAGTAACTATACAGACACCTCAATGGTGGGCCATATATGTGTCCTCTTCTAGTAACGCACCCCACATTTACACTGTATGGTAGAAAGGAAAATAGCACAAATCTGTCCAGACCCACACTGCTATCACATTTTAATAATCTACATTGTCTGGGGAAAGGCTAGATCTATTTAGTAAATATGCTTACATTACTGACAATTTTATTAATTTATATTTTAAAAAACAAAATATAAGCTGTAGGTGTGATATTTTATCCCTAAGCATTTTCTCATTTTCCTTTTGATAAAGGCTTCCTCTGACAGTTTCCAACATAGAGGGTCATCATGCTAAAATATTTGAACAGGATGTTTGATGCCTATTTTTTTTCTTCCTTTTTTAACGCCATGCCAGCTTCTATGGCTATATTCATGGCGAGAGCCAGGTTTAGTTGTTAGTCAAAAATAAAACTAAAGATGTTTATGATAAATTTTTTCTAAAAACCTTAAGACTAAATTTGGATTTACCTGGTTAAAAACCTTTTTTTTTCAAAAGTATCAACAGAATAAAACAACTTCCTCAAAGGAGTTCTCCAGGCCAGCAAAATATGTTTAATGGACAGTGGATTTTGACAAGATGTACACTTTCGGAAATTTTCTCCTGATAGTAAAAATTTGTGTGTGACTGATGCCTATTAATAGGATGAAAATATTGATATACAGTGTTGCATCTTAACTGATTCCTATGGTTGTTTGAAAAGAAAATAATGTTATAGCCATCAAGATCTTCTAAGACATGACACCAAAAGATTATGTTTGTGTGTGTGTGTGTGTGTGTGTGTGTGTGTGTGTGTGCGAAAGAGAGACAGACAGAGAGAGAGAGCGCACTTATATAGACAAACTTACAGTGTTGCTGGGATGTCTTCTTTCGGCACATGTTTGGCCAGTGCCATGCCAAAACCCTTTGGCAAGGTCTTCCACCTCTCCCTCTGTTAAAGTGCTGAATATTGTCACCTTTGTCTTTGCCTTTCTAGGCTGCTGCAGCACATTGGGTGGAACATCTTTTTTGTCGACCTATGTATAAAGAAGTACAGTGTCACAGATGCAAAGCATGACAGCAGAGCATGACAGCAATCTTGTGAATAGCCCTAAGAGACAGAGTGGCTAACTGTGAATGAGTTGCTGTGACTCATAATTCAAGATGAAGTGCTTTGCATTTAAGATATTTATGCTTCTTAAAATTGGCAGTTTTGGAACTATTTTAATTTGCCATTAAATCTTATGACTGTTTTTGTGCTTTTATACTTAAATGTATGCATGTAGTAGAAATACAAACCCTTATTAACATTCAGAACATGTTTGTGGACATGTTTTCTCCTTTGACCCTCCTCCTCAACTCATCTTCATCTACCTGGTAGCACTTTCCTTGAGCTATTAACCTTCCTAAAACTTTGTACACTTTCCTTTCTTTTTCCTCCTGTCTTTCTTCATTGAGTTGCTCATGCTTCTCTTCCTCCTTGTCCTCCTCCTCATCTCTTCCTCACTGCAACAGGCCATAGGTTTCCCTATGACCTCCAACATGGCCATAACTGTCCCTTCTGTTCAAAAATATGTCAGAACTCATGTCAAGGCTACAGGTCTGAAATGTGGGCAGTCTACAAAAATGTAATTACTAGTGAAAGCTTTCTGTCAATTAAAGAGACAGAAAGTCACTCCTTTATAAGACTTCAGAAACATGTTTGTTCATCCTATGCCCCAGGACAAATCAGTGCAGAGCAACAAGGAGCAAGTAAATAAAGCTTGTTTCTAACACATAAATATAAACTGAACAGAGACTGGTGTTTACAACTTTATCAAGCTTACCAATCATTGCAGCAAGCTAAACTTGATAAATGTTGACATTCAGTGTAATGTATAAATATTAGAGAGCTAATAGATTTGGTCAAAACCTATTTTTGTTTGTTGAGGTGAATACTGTTGTTACATACAGCATAGTTAGGCTACATATATTTAAGTTTTAGTGTAGGAGAAGCAGTATGTTATTTTACTGACATTGACCAGCATGATTTATGAATTGCACAAACTATTGAACACCTCAATAACACATCCCATTTCACTGAGGAATCCCACAGGGGTCAAGTAGGGATTACCTATTCTCAAGCTATTTTGTCTCAGGGGCAATTGTTATCAATCTAACCTTTAACTTAACTATAACCATGAACTTCCTGGAGACATTTCGCTTCACACCTGATCCAAGGTAAAATTATTTTTAATGATAATCATGATAATTACTTCCTGCTTAACCATGCCCTTGGAAAAATTATAAAATAAAATAAAAATCGACTGTCCCAGGCAAAGTGACTAGAATTGTGTAAATGGGATTCAGCCAAAGTTCAGTCGAGTCAGAAAGTTTTCAAGAATTTGTACAGTTACCCTGTTGTTGTGAAAAGCCTTCTGCAGATCTAGAGGGTTGGGCTAACAGATCAGGGTCAACTGTGTACAATATATATATATGTGTGTGTGTGTGTGTGTGTGTGTAATAATCTAAAATAAACATGTTCATGACTGATGCAAGAAATCTAACCAGCCAAAAACAAAACAGATACCTGGGTACTGTGCAGTGCCTAGTGCAGGCAAAGAGATCTGGGCCAGTGGGTTGCTGTCATCTGTATAGAAATTCATACAACACACAAAAATCAAAATCGACATCATTCACAACAACTTTGCTCATTATTACTGCATAAAGACAAAACCACAATCAAAAAGAAAACAGGGCCTCATGTTTATGACTGTTCAGTGTCTGTTTTAGGTGTTTAATTTGTTTGTATCATTGAAGCACCATTATTTTCCGGTTTAACAAAGCTGCTTTAACAATCTATATTGTGTAAAGTTCTATAGAAATAAAGGTGACTTGACTTGTATGTATGTATCTATACACGCACTCACCGCCAAGTGGACTGGTAGATGAAAAAATCCACCAGCCAAGAATATTTTTACAAGCACGTATACTTATTTTATTTGTATCTGTACGTATACTTATTTACAAATAGGTATATACATATTTGTAAATAAGTATATATGTATTTGTAGAGGGTTAAGCAGTATAGAGTCTAGTTTTGTTATAACATGACTTACTTGGCAAACAGAAAATCTACCCACATTTGGCAACTGGTGGATGTTAATTTCAGACCCTTTATACACACATTGTATGTGGACTGATAACAGCACAAAGGAGATTTAATGTATGTGCATAGGGGATGAGACTATCCAAACACAGTATATTACCTTGACAAATGTAGCAGATGGGTGTGGTTGCACACTCTACATGCATCACTGCCCCACAGGTGCATGTCGCCTGTTAAAACAAAATACATAGAAGTCATGTATACAGTATGTTTGTAAATGTGTCACATGTGTCAGGTCGGTAAATGAGAATATTTTAGACCAACAATCTGTTAATAAGTCTTTAACACAGTAGAGATAAAACTAACCACTTTTCATCAAATTGCATTTTGACAGTTCTTTCGTCCAATCAGAGCCTTTCGTTCAATCCCTCCCCTTTTTATCCAATCAGAGCGCCCTGTGGCTGAAAGTCCCGCCTCCCTTTCGACCAATGAGATTGTTCTTTTTTCCTGATGTCCCGCCTCGTTCCCCCTCCCTAATTTTTGAGGGTCCGTTCACGCGCATCTGAGTTCTGTGCGGGGGTCCGTTCACGCGCTTCAACCCCCAACTTTCTTTCTCACCCCTCCCCGGTCTGTCCAGGACAGCGCGCGCGAGGTCGGATTTCAGGCCGCTAGTGTCATGCCTTTCTGCTCTTAAACTTTTTTTCCTTCCCCCGTGTATTGTGTGATTTCGGATGTTTTATTAATACTTTATTTATTTTATTTATTGTGAAGCATAAACGGAAACCCTGTTATATGCAAAAAAGAGGATTAATGGCCAATCACGGGTGTTCTATTATCAGTGAGACTATTATTTTGATTTTTCAAGATTCTGACAGAGACGGCCCGCGGAAAACCAGCGCGTATCTTCGCCGCACTCAAGCACCGCCGGTGGGACCGCTGTGCGAGGAATGGCCTCTGGATTTCTACGGACAGGGCGGACGATGGGATTATGTGTTTACATACGAAATAGGGGAATTGCAGCTTTATCAGCTGAAGTGTGGAGAGAGAGCGGGGTCTCGAAGCCTCTAGCTTCGTTATCCTCTAACGACCAGGGTGTGTTAAAGAAGGTTGTCCTTGAAAATTTTGGGGATGATGAAGGAAAATGGAGAGGGAACGGGGCCTCTCTCCCGGAGACTTTTCCCAGCACCCCGGAGGTTTCAGAGCATAAAGTCAGGCTTATGGTTACCTGGATGACTAGAACCTCTGGGGCGGGCCGTTGGTTTTACAGGGCCAGTCACTGTATCGAGAACATGGAGAGAGAAGGGGTATGTAAAAAACCCAGAGAGTACTTTGTCCTAGATCTTTTCAGCTCGGACTGCGGTATTTTTCATACTTTGTTGAACGTGCCGCTTGTAACGTGGATGGAAAAGATGGGTGAGATTGACAATAAAATTACTTCGCTTTTTCGCAGCTGTCGTGAGTGGAACGATGCCCTAACTGAAGGAAAAATGAGCCGTTGTTGAACACATGCGCACACTCGCACGCAGCGCGGATCGTATTACGGGGGGGTTAGGGGGCTTGGACTCTACTTCGTTTTATGGTATAAAAGAGGACTCGTCCGAGAGAGGAGAAGAGCGAAAGAGATAGTGAGAAAAGAGAAATATGGAAAACTGCTGCGAACGCGTGCTCAAGAGAATCAGGCCTACCCAGCTCGTGGTGAGGAGGTTAGAAGAAGAAGAAGACGGTATGTCCGACCGCCCTTCATCTCCGGAGGAGAGTTACGCGGTTCCTTTGCCGCCGACCCCACCTCCGAGCCCAGAGTTCTTGCAACAGCTTTCACCCCCTCGCCCCGAGGAACCTGTCGTCGTAGGGCGCGAGGAGATTGTCGTCTCGGAGGACGCTGGCGAGGATCCTGCGGAGATGGACGTTCAGGATACACCTTCAAACGAGAACACACCCTACTGATTGGATGACTCGCAACGGGCGTTCAACGATGATCCTGACGCGCCGCTCTCAGCCTGGCTGTGCAGGATCAAGTTTTTCAAATGTCTGGAATCAGCGGTGCTTCATTTACTCAACAAGGCCCTGACATTGTACACCGAATCCAAATGTAACGGCTGTCAGATCAGCCATCCTAGCCAGAGACAACACACGTGCTTGCTCGAACCGGCCGATGACATTTATCAGACTGGTTTTCACGGAGTGGTGCGGAAGCTGTGGAATCCGCTGTTCATCAGAGCCGTCGAGAAATATATGGACAGCTACGGATTTTATGAGAAGCACGGGAGCGATGAAATTAGGATGCCGACAGAGATTCTTTTGCTGGGGTATAGATCAGGAGGATCGATCTACGAGCGCATCTACCGAATGTACGATGATATCGAACCCGACGAGGAGAGAATAGAGCGTTTACAAAAGCTAGTCGCCGAGTGCCGATATTCCTGTTTAACTTGATTTTATTCCACGACGTCATTTATGCATTTATTCAGTGTGTTTTTGCTGTGCTGCTACCTCTTATATTTTATTCTATACTATTATATATTCAATTATTCAGTGTGTTTTTGCTGTGCTGCTACCTCTTATATACGATTGTAGTTTGATTTTATGGCTGACACGTATATGTATGTAGTTTTTTTGCACCGTGTGTTTGATTTTATTCTATACTATTATATATTCAGTGTGTTTTTGCTACCACCTCTTATATACGCTTTTTGTTGAGTGTGTTTTTTGAAAACGAGACAATACTGGAAAATGTCTGAATAAAGAATCTCGCCATTCTCTGTGTGTATAAAAAAGTTCAATAAAAAGTCTGAATAAAAAGTCTGAATAAAGAATCACGCCTTTCTTTGTGTGTGTATAAAAAAAGTTGAATAAAAAGTTGTAGTAACACCGAGCCAACAGTTCTGTATCTTCTGTCTTTATTAACAATACCTGAAGACATGAAAATAAGCCGCTCAGACTAACAACATTGCTTTTTTTCTGATGCATGCGCCTGCTCGCTCCTCACTCCCTGCAAACATGAAAATCCCCTTACAACTACCTACTGCCATCTAACGGGTAGGTAAACCATAAACCCACTTTACTACAAGTCTGAATAAAGAATCACGCCCTTTTTCTCTGTGTGTAAAAAAAAATAAATAAATAAAATAAAATAAAAAAATTAAGAGGGGTGTTTGATAAAAAATACGAACAGAATTTTACAGACGAGCTTTTTTCGGTGGCCGAAATGTATGGACAGAAACAGGAGGGTTTTTTCATCACGCTGCCATCCAATGCCAGCCTCAATGTTTTTAAAGATAACAAAATCTCCAGTTACCGCATGGATCTGGCCCAACATATCGATCTGGAAGGGGAATGGGAGGTCGCCTTGACGGAGATTTCCTATCCTCATACGTGGGATACCGTACCCGAAGAACGAGCATACTATGAATATAAATTTAGACCAGAAACCCCGGAGACGAAGAGCAAGGTGCATCATCACAAATTCCCAACGGGGGTTTTCGCTAACCTGGGACAGTTCAAAACGGAGATGGATGCTTCGTTTAGAAAAATCAATTCCGATATTTACCTGTCCTACAACAATTATCTGAGGAGATTCGATTTCCAAGCGGGCGGTCAGACTCATGTGCGGTTTTACCCTCCGCTCGCTTACATTATGGGCGTGAGACCCGGAGAATGGATAGAATTCGACAGGAAGCTGGCCGATTACCCCGCCGACCTACGAGCGGGATTTTATCACATATTCTGTTACTGTGACGCCGTTCGCCCTCAGCTGATAGGCAACGCTTATGCCCCGCTGATGAGGGTGGTCGACGTGCACGGAGCATATGGGGACATAGTAACCTTACGTTTCGATCTGCCGTATTATTTACCCGCGAGCAAGCGGCACATCGAGAACATATAGGTCGAGATAAAAACGGATCAGAACCAAGAGGTAGAATTCACTTACGGGAAGGTCATCGTAATGCTTCACTTTAGACCGAAAACATACGCTGCATGAATATATATAAAATCCATCCTTTAACACGACCGTCATTCAATCTGAGAGGACGAAGCTACGTTCGAGGGCATCGGAGAACGAATTAAAAAATAAAATGGCTCGGGTACTAGCGATGGAAGATCCTCACAGATTCGTCCGCTACTACGAAAATCAGGCCGGAGGTGATTTAGGAGGATTTTACGGAGCTCCTGTAATGTACGGCCGTGGTATCGGCTCGATATTCTCAAAACTGTTTCGTTTCGTATCTCCCCTGCTGAAAAAAGGTTTCAACATAGCCAAACCCCATCTTAAAACGGCCGCCACCCGTATCGCTACGGACGCGGTCGGTAGAGTCGTGGGGAAAATGTCGAGCTTCGACGATCAGAAAAAACAAGACGGATCAGGGGGCATCGTAGTTTTGTCGCGAAGGGTGAGGAGACGACCTCCGGGGGAGCGCCTCTCATCGAGTTCTAATAAACGTTCTACGGATAAGAAGAAGAAAACAGTCGGCAGAAGCAGTCGTGCGAAGAGGAAACCCTCCCGGAGCTCTGATATATTTTAACCGACGTAGGGGAAATTCAAGCAAAAAAACATGTCTCTCTTGCATCAGAAATCCCTCGAGTGCACGCTGCGCGAGCTGGATCTATTTTCTGCACCTATGACTCAGCTTTCGATCGAATATACAACGAAATCTCCCCCGTGTCCGCCATCACGGACACGGGCCCCATCGAGTTTTTCATCCCCGGAGATGGGGAAAAGTATCTGGATCTGAATGACACCATGTTGCATCTCCGTGTGAAAATCACCAACGCCGGTGGTACGGACCTGGCCGACGCAGCAGCGGTAGGCCTCATCAATTACCCTCTGAATACGATATTCAGTCAATGCGACGTCATTCTGGGGGATCGTCTAATCTAACAATCGAGCGCCACACACCCCTACCGTGCCATGATCGAGACTCTGCTCAACTTTTCACCAGATACCCTCGGGAGTCAATTCAGCGCCGGTCTTTTTTACAAAGACACTGCGGGAGCCATGGACTCTGTAGCGATTGCCAACGGTCCTAACAGAGGATTAAACAAGAGAGACGAATTTAGCGCTAATTCTAGAGAAGTGCACCTGCTCGGCCCTCTCCACGGGGACATATTTTTCTGCGAGAGACTTTTGCTGAACTCGGTCGACCTGAGGGACAAACTGACACGCGCTGGCGACGCGTTCTGTCTCATGGGAGCGCGTGACTCGGGATTTCGGCTGAACGTGCTGGGAGCGTCTCTCTTTGTGAAAAAAGTGACCATAGCCCCAGCCACGCAGTTAGGGCACGTGGCGGCCCTGATGAAAGCCAACGCTCTCTATCCCCTCTCACGCGTCATCGTGAAAACCTATTCCATCCCGGCAAACTCTAGGATATGTAACCAGGAGAATCTATTTCTCGGAGCCACTCCTAAATACGTGGTTTTAGGTATGGTGCACCACGAAGCGTTCACGGGAAGAAGAGACCTGTCCCCATTTAACTTTGTACAT
>CM040983.1:6112279-6132713 GCA_022985145.1 Pangasius djambal | reverse complement strand
GGGTGATGTTTAAAAATTTCTACTGGGAAATAAACATGTGAAAGTTATAAGTTATGAGACTAATATTTAATCATAAAGTCTATAATTGTTTGTTTTTTTTCCAGAGTGTCCTGGACACAGCTCTGATGATGAGCCTCTGAACAAACTGATCGAATCGAAGGGGGCCAAGCGCTCAAGTAAAGAGCAAGAGACTGGTGAGTGTCGGACCAGTTTTTATATTGTTTTTTAAAATTTGTTAATAGCCCAAAATGATCAGTGGAGAGTTCCTGGTAATAATTACAGACTCTTCTGGTGAGATCACTCTTAAATCAAAATAAAACATGGCCATAACATAATGATCTTTCCATTTGTTACTCTTCCTGGGAAAATCAAACCTGTGTGTAGTGGAAGTATTTGGGCCAAGTGAGGGACGGATGGGTGTGGCTTTGAGTGACACAGCTGGACATTCCTTTGAGTCAAAACATGGCGTGTCTTGGAGTGGGGCAGATGGGTGGGTCTTTAAGTTAAACCAGATAGACAGATTGGAACAGATAGATAAATCGGCATGTCTTTGAGTGGGACGGATAGATAGATGGGTGTGTCTGAGTGGGACAGATGAGAGTGTCTTTGAGTAGTACATATGTGCCAGACTTTGAGTGGGATAGATAGGTGTGTCTGAATGGGACGGATGGATAGATGGGTGTGTCTGAGCAGGACAGATGGACAGATGGGTGTGTCTGAGCAGGACAGATGGATAGATGGGCGTGTCTGAGCGGGACAGATGGGTGTGTCTGAGCAGGACAGATGGACAGATGGGCTTGTCTGAGTGATTCAGATGGATAGATAGGTGTGTCTTTGAGTGGTACGTATAGGCCGGTCTTTCAATGGGATAAATGGATAGATAGGTGTGTCTTTGAGTGGGACAGATGGGTGGGTCTGAGTGGGACAGATGAGTGTCTTTTAGTGATACATATGGGCTGGTCTTTAGATGGGCTAAAGATGGGCTTGTCTGAGTGATTCAGATGGATAGATAGGTGTGTCTTTGAGTGGGACAGATGGATAGATAGGTGTGTCTGAGTGAGACAGATGGATAGATGGGTGTGTCTGAGTGAGACAGATGGATGGATAGGTGTGTCTGAGTGGGATGGATTGATGGGTGTGTCTTTGGGTGGGACACATGGACAGATGGAAGGGTGTGTCTGAGTGGGACAGATGGATAGATGGGTGTGTCTGAGTGGGCAGATGGATAGATGGGTGTGTCTGAGTGGGCAGATGGATAGATGGGTGTGTCTGAGTGGGCAGATGGATAGATGGGCGTGTCTGAGTGGGCAGATGGATAGATGGATGTGCATTTAAGTGGGACAGATGGATGGATGGAAGTGTCTTTGAGTGGGACAGATTTTGTGTCCATTCCTGTTCATATATGTTATTCATCTAAGATCATTTATGAATTAGTGTATTTTTTAAGATATCTTGTGAGATTGGCTACATGGTTAGCATTAGGGTGATTTGGAACATTTATGATGTTGAGAGATGTCTGGTTGTGTTAGCTCATGTTATTTAGCTGGCTAATAAAAACTGTGAAAGATATGTGCATACCTGTCTACTTTAATTCTTCCATATATGGATTCAAAGACATGACAGAGAGACACATCTAAAGACACACACACACACAGGCATACACACCAAAAACAGCAGTTGGAGTAAATCGTAATACTCTAAGTACAATAATATGAGTGGAATATGTTATAATAAACATGATGTGAATTACAGAGAGGGGGATCTGATGCCCTAATAAAACGTTAAGCTCCTAAAGTAAATAAAAGACACAAGGTTGGGGTGTTCTCAAAATCATATCTGTATGGTACTTTAAAAAGTAAACGCTAAAATATGTTTCCTCAGTCGTGTCAGAAAGACAGATATAAATGACGCATTTGAACACCCCTCCAGTGGACTGTACCATTTCTGCTCTGGTGACACTGCCTCAGACTCAAAGACGTGGCTGACGAGAAACAGAATGAACAGCCTGCCAAAGTATAGCAAAACTGCAAAAGTCTTTAGTGAAAGGTGGAATAAAAGCCTGTTCCTTTTGATCATTCCATATTATTATATCTTAACACACACTTTATGAACATTTTTGTTACATGTGATAATGAAGGAAAATTACACATGGTTTCATCTTTCATGGTTTCATCATTTCACAGCAAGGGTACTCAAACCTCTGCTCTCCACTATTTATATTTTTTTAACATTAGCTGCAGGGAAGCTGTCGGATTCTGAAGACGATCAGCCGCTGACGGTGATCATCAAGAAGAAGAAGAAGCAGAAGGCCGACACAGAAGAGCCTGAAGGTGTGTGTTCATGCATTATTATAGGTGAAATGTGCTGCTTTCTGTTCCTTCAGCCACCGACTCGCTCACTCAGTCTCTTATTCACTTAACTCATACTCACTCATTCATGCACTGACTCCCTCATTCACTCACCGACTCCTTTACTCACTCTCACTAACTCATTTACTTATTCACTCACTAACTCACTCACTCCGTCAATGACTGAATCACTCATTTACTCAACCACTGACTCATTCACTTATTCACTTACCGAATCACACTCATTCATTCATTCATACACTGACTCATTCACTCACTCGTTCATTTTCTTCCTTAATCACTTAGTCACTCCTCACATGTTTCCTCAGTCCTTTACATATTCACTCTCTCAGCAATTCATTCACTCACTCACTCACTTCCCCTTCGCCAATTCCCTCATTTACTCCCTACCCTCACTTCTTCAATTCCTCCCTCAGTATTAACCACCTACCTCTCTTTCACTCCCACATAATCATCCGTCTTTTGAGCCTCCACAAGGGAGCACTGTTACTCAAATAGCTTTAAAAACAGGCTTCGATTATCTAATTTACAAATGTTCAGTGCATCCTGCCCAATATTCATCTTAAACCTGCGTGCTGCAGCCACGTTTTTGGGATGATCACTTGAACCTGAGAGGGTACTCTGTAATAGCACTGCTTTGCATCAATGTCACTCCTTAATTTGTATAAAAAGATCTGTGAGGACTCGAATTACTTCTCTGTTTATAGATGGCAAGAAGACCAGAAGCCCAAAAAAGCGTAAAGCTGTGACGAAGGCCTCGAAGCTCAGAGAGTCATCACCGTCGCCATCACCAGTGAAGGTCACACAGAGAAGAGGACGAAAAGGTAGCAGTCATGAGTTCCGCACCATCTCAGTGGAGTCTTTTGCAGCCAGGTTTAAACGATGAAGTGTACACTCGTGAAGAAAACGGCCATGCTGTGTGTATTTTAGTTGAATTTGAATTACTTCATATTTGTTACCAATAACCTCTTGCCTGCCCTCAAGAGCAGAAGGTATAACAACTCTAATAAATCCTGCATTCCTGAAGTCAAGGTGCTGGTGCTGGTTTTCGGATCTGGAGCAGTTCGGGCCTTTTCCAAAGTTTGATACCTGAATGAAAATACTACAGGTCTGGAACCGAGGAACCGAGGACCAGTCACGTCAGGGGCTTGGGAGACGGCCTCATGACTTTTTGTCATTTTGTTACCATCTTGAGCATCTCAGTTATGTTTTTGACAACCATTTAAAAAAAAATGACCAGCTCCACGTTGGAGTTAGATGCAATTAAAACAGGTATTTTTGTAGTTTTTGATGATGTCTCTGTGTATAGATGCTGAAAGATTTAATGTGGGATCCTGAAGATTTGGATTTCAGAATGGTGGAAACCTAGGCCGGTTCTTAAAAACAGCTGCCAGTTCAGTGAACATGCCCACCCCCCTGTCAGTGGATAAAGTGGTATTTGGTGATTTTTCATGCTCTGACACAAATGACAAAACCTTATTAATAATTGTTAAGGAAAATCAGCAGTTTGTTCTGGATTTTGTCCCACCAGGGCAGCGACTAACACACTTTGAGAAAAGCGCTCTCTGCCCTCTTCCGCATACCTGAGCTCACAGATACCATGATTGGCTAGTGTCGCTGTGATTGACAGGGGAAGAGAGAGTAATGTCATCCCTCCCACCCAGAGGGCACGGCCAATTTTGTTCTCTTAGCTCCTGTCTTAGGATGGTTGCAGCATTGTCGAAATTCGAACTCTCAATCTCCAAACGATAAGGCGAACACTTTGACGTTTTCATTTATTTACGTGGCAGATGATATTATCCAGAGTTGCTTAAATATCCAGCCCAAGCTCTGGTAAAGGAGCCGACAAGAATAAACCTGCTGCAAGACAGAGTTTCTACCAAATGATCATTCCGTAATAAAAATAATACTAAATAATAACATGGCACCTAGGTAGATGTACATTACCTCTGTAAAGGACAACCTAAATTTACCCTGAGTTGCCAGATTGTTAGCAACAGCTACCCTTGTGCTTACACACGTCACTATTTTATCAGGTGAACTTACAATATAGGGTCATTTTGTAAGTATAAATACTGAGCTCATCTGTTGGTATTATCTTCTCCTCTCTCCAGCAGTAGACAGGGACTAGCACTGAGCAGATGTTATTTGGGAAGTGTGATTTCTAGCACAGTGACACTGGCATGATATGCTGTGTAACGCTGAATTTCTGACATCTGAGTAGAAAAGAAATAGAACTCGGAATCCCTAGTTGGGAAAATTCAATTCAGTTTTTTTAGATAGTGTTTTATCAATAGACATGGTCACAAAGTAGCTTTACAGAAAATATATCTGGGATATTAATTTTGAGTATATGAATTTTTCCCTAATGAGCAAGCCGGAGATGACGGTGGCAAGGAAAAACTCCCTGAGACAACATGAGGAAGAAACCATGAGGGGAACCAGACTCAAAAGGGAACAAATCCTCATCTGGGTGACACTGAATAGTGCAATTATAAATAATTCCCTTGTCTAACTATACTACATGGTCAAAAAGTGCAATTGTGTAAACAGGAAATTCATTATAGTTTTCACTGAAGTCTATGTTGCTGAAGTTATCAGCTGTTCATTGATGGAGACTTGAGTGCAAAACTGTTCATGGCAATTGCAGTCCAAAGCCGTCTTGATGGTTTCTAAGTGGTACCATCCTCAGTAATCTCAGTGATCTTCAGGCTGTCCATGTGGGCCATCGTCAGCAGCAGCGAGTGGTTTCCAAGTGATGAGAGCTGCAACCAGATGTAGGGCATCAGGATGGATGAGGCAGGTCCAGAGAGCAGAAAGGGTCAGGATCACTGGCATCTCAGGAGTAGCATGTGTAGTTCGAGAGAGAGATGCTAATTGTCATGTAATTTTTAAGGACAATGTCGTCTTCTTTCGGCTTTTCCCTTCAGGGGTTGCCACAGTGAATCATCACTCTCCACCTATCCCTATCTTCTGCATCCTCAACACTTGCACCCACTAGCTTCATATCCTCATTTATTACCTCCATATACCTCCTCTTTGGCCTTCCTCTTCGCCTCCTGCCTGGCAGCCCCATGTCCAACATTCTCCTACCAATATACTCACTCTCCCTCCTCTGAACATGTCCAAACCATTTAAGGACAATGTACATTTCCTTAAAAAGTCTGGAAGGTCTCCTGAACCCCAGCAAGGGAAGTCAACTCGACATGGCTGCTCACAGCATCAACAGTAAACAAAGTAGCACTTTGTTACTTTACTAGTATTTGCCTTAGATTAATTCAAATACAGATATATTTACTTGTGAAATCTATAACACTGACTGTACAAGTCTCTGTTTTAAGGAGGAACACTCCACGACACCGCTCGTCAGGTAGGTGAACGTGGAGGTGTCCGTGTTTTTTCTCCACTTTGACGTTAAAAATGATGTAGCTCCAACTTCCCAATTCCACGTTAAGTCGAAACCCGGCAGTGGTGTGTGTGGTGCTGGGATGAGTATAAGAGGTACAGCGTCGTGCACAAGCGTATTGTAAAGTTGAAACCATTGATCGAGGCGCTTTTTTGTGAAGTTCAGCTCGGTTTTGTAGATTAACTGATGAACATCCTGCACAGTGAAGTGTTGGTTTGTTTTTCTCGTAGGTAAGGACAACTCGAAGAAGAAAGCATCGGCACATTCGCCAGCTGTGAACACCACGCCTAAAAGGAGAGGACGTGCAAAGAAAGAAGGAAAAAGTACACTTGTTTTCAGTTTCAGCTTCTGATGTGAATAGTGACGCAAGCAGGAGTAAAAACTTAAAAGAACGAGGTTTTATTATTAAGCCTAATTCTAGACATTTTGTTCTAATTCCAAGTGTGAAATTGTCTTGTTCGGATGGCAGATTTTTAATTTTTATTTTTAAATAAATGTTTCAAATTTGCAAATTTGTTTTCTGGTAATATTATGGTGAGGAATATTAATAAGCAATACTCTGATTATTTTGCGTATATTTATATTTAAGATATTTTCACTTGCTATGGTAAACCATATATAATGACGATTTTATATGAAAATTATATGATGGTGGCAAATTTAGTAACAGGAAACCTCCAGAACCTGCTTGCTAGCTAGCCAAGCTTTTTTTTTTTTTTTCTCCTTTAGCTAGCTGGGTAGTTATAGCACAAGATTGTATTTTCACGTATATTCATAGATCCTGGCATTTTTAATATCGCTAAAACGGTAGCGATGTACAATTCATATCGTAGGTAGATTATGAGCGATGTAGAATTCATATCGTAGATAGATTATGATGTTCTGGGGGTATTTTATGGAATGGATGAAAATGGATATAAACATCAATATGAAATGACCGTTTTTCTTTACGTACGCAGCCCTGTGTAACGACAGCTCAGACGACGATCCCTTGAGCGAGCTGGCGAGGAAGAAGAGCGAGCCGGAGATGAAGCAGGCGGTGGTGCTGTTGGAGAGGATGTCCGAACGAGACGTCATGGACGCGGTGGCACGGGGACGCACACACAGCCAAGAGCAGAAAAGTACAAGCAGGGCAGGTAATGGCAGACTGGGAATAAATCTACATACTAAACTGTGGGAAGAATCACGGTGAATAAAAAAAACGAACCGGATTATTTACTGTATGATATTTAGTAATGAGCGATAAACAGTTATTTCCCATTTTAATCACAGCCGCAGTTTTTTGACCTCTTCACCAAACTGTATGTTAAAAGTCATATATTGTTTTTCGATTGATTCTGGTGCATTCGTTCATTTCGATTCAGTTCTTTGCATAGTACACAGAGCAAAAGTATAACAGTGCTCAGGCAGGGATGTGAAATACGAATAATAAACTTGCTAGAACAAATAATGAAAACGTGTTATAAAAATTAATGTAGCATATCCACATAATATCTAGTTATTTATTTGACATATTTCTTTCACTACGGTGACTATGCAGTGTAGAGCTACTTGTATGTGACGAATAAAACTGACAAAACTAAATGTCACTTTGCTTTTATTGTGTGTGTGTGTGTGTGTGTGTGTGTGTGTGTGTGTGTGTGTGTGTGTGTGAGAGAGAGATAATGCACTCTATGAAAGACAACCCTGCTTCCTTTCTTTTCTTAAATGAGCTAAATAAGTGATGTAAGTAATCATAATTAGGATTTTAACCTTCCTAATTTGTGTCTTTATGTATCCTTCCACGAATCCTGTAACTGCTCCGTGAAGAAGGTAAGCATTTTGAGAAATTGGCCGGAATAGTTCTGAGTAATGCACTAAAAGTAGACTGAGAAATGGACGATGAAAAGTGAAATTCTGAGAAATGGACGATGTTGCTCTAACATTCGGAGAATTAGACGGCTAATGCCTCCGAGCTAATGGTAGATAGAGTGTACTTTTACAATAATCACCCAGTTCTTCTCTTCTCTCTCTCTCTCTCTCTCTTGCATGTCGTTTAGAGAGCGCAGCGGAGAGCTCAGACGAGGAGCCTCTGAGTCATAAGATGAAGAGACTGAAAGAGCAGAGCAAGGCTGCGAGAGGCAGAAGACCAGCGGCAGGTAACAGTTCCTGCAAGACAATACCTTTAATATCCTAACAGACGCTTTTGACCAGACGCACAAATGAAGTAAGGAATGAAACACAACAGGGTGTGCTGTTACAGGAAAATAATCAGCGACCGAGTACCAAGGACAGCGTGTACGCCCTTATATACAGTATACCACAGCAAACAGTTTTACTATTTATTAAAGAGCGCCACGTCGTGCTTTTTATCCGTTTGTAGTTACATTGAATGTTGTTGAATGTCCAAGAGGTCCTGTTATCACTTATAGCAGCTTTAAAACACTCGTTCCCTCACCTGCCTCACTTTTTTCCCTTCTCAGAATCGCTGACACTGGAGACTCCTTCCATAAATGTTCAATAAACATTGCTTTACAGAAAGCTTCAACAATTATACGTTGTTATTTGTTACATAACCTCATGCAAGTCCCTGTGAAGGAGCTGTTACTATAGAAACGATAACGTATTACAACGAATGCATTAATGTGAACATGTGACCAATCAGATTCAAGAATCCAGCAGTGCTGTGATATAAGAGAAATTAATTAATGAACACAGAATAACACTTTTTTTTTTAATAAGCAATAAACTGAGAGCGAAAATGCAGGACCAGTGCAGCCGGTTTATTCTCAGAAGTCATTCACAAGCCCCCAGACTGTAAATAGTTAGTGAGTAAGGATGAGATAATACTGTATTTCACTTCTAAAGGTCAGCACTAGCTCTTTGCTTATTCAGAGACAGACTTCGTTGTTGGTTGTATTCTGTCTCCTAAGATTGTTTGGATTTCAAATGAGCATATGTCCCCCTCATAGAGCCGTTCCTCTGACTATTTTTTATTTATTTTTTTTAGAAATAAAGCAAAACCTGCAATAAAAGATGGTGTAATTGTCTAGAGGAAGTGAATTCATTTTGACACATGCCTACCCTACACAGATGCCAGTTCAGATGACGAGCCTTTGGTGAGGAAAGTAAAAACAGCGAAGGTGAAGGATAAGTTTAGAAAGAGAGCCAACGGAGAAGAGGACACAGTCAAACAAGGTGAGTCTCCGTTACCGTCCGACAGGGACAGAGTGCCGCTCTGATGTCTATTACGACAATTCCAGTGTCATGGATGTGACATTTGCACTCACATTGGCT
The DNA here is from genome assembly GCA_022985145.1 of Pangasius djambal. Lineage (NCBI taxonomy): Eukaryota > Metazoa > Chordata > Actinopteri > Siluriformes > Pangasiidae > Pangasius > Pangasius djambal. Next base: position 6,123,662 of record CM040983.1, on the reverse strand, counting down.
AAGAAAGTTTAGGATCAATGAGTCAATGTGCATGTGTTGTCATTTAACCTCTTGATGATGATGCAGAGATTAAACCAAAAAAAAACTGTGCTGATTTACTGTACATGTTTTAATTCATCAGCGTTATAGATGTCAAATGGACAATCTTTTGTGGAAAACTAAACATTTTCTACAAGCTCTGTTCATTTTTACAGACCATCATATATAGAACTTGCACAAGAAGTGATTGAGAACAAAAAATACAGATTCATGTTTTAGGAATACATCTGAAGTGAAGTGACATGTGGTGACCCCTACTCGGAATTTGTGCTCCGCATTTAACCCGGCCGCGTACACACACACACACAGTGGGCAGGCTTTTTTTTTTTTTTTTTTTTTTTTTTTTTTTTTTTTTTTTTTTGCTGAGGCGCCCAGGGAGCAGTTGGGGGATCGGTGCCTTGCTCAAGGGTCTCACTTCAGTCATGGTATTGAGGTTGGCGGAGAGCGCTGGTCATTCACTCCCCCCACCTCCAATCCCTGCTGGACCTGAGACTCGAACCCACGACCCTCAGGTTCACTTTCGGCTTATAAGTCCGACTCTCTAACCATTAGGCCACGACTGCCTAATGGAAGGACTGTAGGAAGGAGATAGGCGAATTTTTGCTCCGCCTCGCTTTCTTTTTATTTTCATTTTTCCACCGTGTGCTTTTCAGCCCACGTTCTCTGAAATTTAAATTCAAACCAAAAGAAAGCAAACAGTCCAAACGAGTTTGCAGCCTCACCATGTTCACGTTTGCGTTTCGCTGGCTCACGTCTTGTCTGAAAGGACAAACAAAGCACACGTAAGTAAACTCACACACACTCGTGACCACACACAGGTGAGAATCCTCACGTGTTATCTGCTGGTTCAACCCACCTCCTTTTCATCCCGACTCGACTACGCCCCCGCTGTTACAGCATCATTAAGAAAAAAATCTGCTGTTATGGATGTAACGTGTCTGAACCGCTACTCCATGTATCTGACATATAAACAATGCCGTTTTGTCTACGAGTGTCTTCATTTCAAACGTAAAGCACATATGGTAGCAATGGTATATATGAATAAAGTTGCCTTGCCTATAATTCAGCCAGAGAAGTTAAATAGAGTGAAATATAATTGAAAGACATGAGTGAACATTTTAAAAGTAGTTTTGTTCCTGTGCTCACAACTTTTCCTTTTCTTTTTTTTTTTCATGGTGACATTGACATTTGTGTGGAGTTTACCCTTTCACGATTCACCACGAGATTTGATTGAATTTCAGCTGAACTTTAAAACTGAAATGTGAGATTCTACCGAAAGTCAAATAGCTAGAGAAAGAGAGTGAATAATATCTTACGCTGATTAGTTTCTAAGAACTGCTGGTGCTGTAATCATAGACACTGTCCTGTGCTCATCCCAGGACTCTTATTCACAATCTGCTCATATTGAGCTTCCTGTAAACACACTCCGTACTGTCTGTCTTTATAATCGCACTATCCGGTGTCACTCAGAAGAGGCTCCATTTTCTCTCCTGGTTTCTTCTTCATGCCTTCTCGGGGAGTTTTTCCTTTCCACTAATGCCTCTGATTTGCTCATTAGGGATCTAAATCTACATCCTGATTTCTGTAAAGCTGCTTTGTCAATCTAAATGTCCATTGTTTAAAGCGCTATACAGCCAGAATAGATTCTTACTGCACTCTCTGTCTGCCTTCATGCAGATAAAGAGCTGAGCGAGGAGGACGAGCGTCCACACTGAGCCTAGCAGCAGCCGCACACGACACGACACATCCCGCACATGAGTGAGTGCCGCACGTCTCCCACTTCACCACGCAGCCTGTTTCCCATGCACACTCTCTCTGTATGACTAATGGAGAGCTTAACAGTGTCCCTCAATGTGTTTTCTCTTCCCAGATTGAACAGGAGAAACGAGAAGAGGACTCGTTTCGTTCACCGTTCTGTGATCAGTAGTTCTGTGCTTCATTCCCGTATTTATTTATAGTAACAACATCGCATTTGTTTCATGCCGACTTTAATTTCGAGCTCCTAAACCCTGAAATGTGAACCCCTTTCACACCATGACGCATTGAAAAGCTTGAAGTAGTTTCTTTTATATTGTTTTAGCATTTTATATTTTGTATGGTCTTAACCAGGCTTCGCCCTTTTACATTGTGTACGCTGATGTTTTGATTTGTATTTAAAAAAAAAAAAAAAAAAACAGTCACTAAATGTAATTTATTTAGTTTCTAGGAAGGAACATAACATGAAATCTGTTTTTGATAATAATATTGATGTGTACACAAGTATGAAACACAAGTGTGAGGGGTTAATGTGGAGAACGATGTACAGTAGTTTTTTTTTTTTGTTTGTTTTTGATGGCAGTCGACTTAGTTTCTTGTGATTTAATGTGATTTTACCAGATTGTTGAAACAAACGAAAGATTCCTGCTGTCCGTACAATGAAAAGGCTTTAAAAAAAAAAATTAAATCTGTGACTTTGTAAGGAAAATTGTAGGAACTGTTATTTATTTATTTATTTATTTGTTCCATAACATTTTGTCCCTCAGCTTTAATATAAATGCTAAGCTTCAGCAAAAAGCAGCACAAAGACTGATCTTATACAGTGCACCACCTGAACTGATTCCTCTTCTTACATTTGGCAGACACCCTTATCCAGGGCAACTTACATTTATCTCATTTATAAAACTGAGCTGTTGAGGGCCTTGCTCAGGGGCCCAGCAGTGACAGCTTGGCGGTGCTGGGGATTGAACTCGTGACCTTCTGGTCAGTAGTCCAATGTCTTAACCACTGAGCTACCACTGCCTGCTTCCATTGGCCCATTGGGTATCTCAGAGCTTCAGGCTCCCTGGTTCAATCCTGAGCTCGGATTACTGTCTGTGTGGAGCTTTGCATGTTCTTGTGGCTTTCCACAAGGTTCTATGGTTTCCTCAGACCTTCCAAAAGTCCAAAAACATACCCATTGGTGGATCGACTACACAAAATTGCGCCTAGGTGTGAATGATTGCAAGAATGTGTGTATGTCTGGTGCCCTGCAATGCACTGATGCCTCATCTGGGGTGTATCCCCACATGACTCTAGTCTCCAGTTTCAGGATAAAGTGGTTACCAAAAATAAATGATTGAATTGGGGGGCCAAGCACCAAAGGTGCATAGGCACCTTATTGTTATTCTATGTTTTCTTCTTCTTCTTCTTTTTCTTCTTCTGGCTAGAGTGTCTATGGCAGCCCATAGAACTGTCTTGTAAAAAGTTGTAAATTTGGCACACTGATTAGGGAGGGTCTAAGGAACATTCTGACCAAATTTGGGCCAAGTGTTGCCAACACTCTAAATGCCACCATGGGGTCAAATTTGGGCCTAATTTGGAAGTACATTTATGGTCATAACTTTTGAACCCTGTGTCCAAAATTTAAAAGCCGTCCAGGCATCCCTGGATTCCCTGGGTTGAGACAAGTTTGATGCATCCTACGACATCAATTTATGCATAATTAGACTTTCCCCCATCTTGGATTTTGTCAAAAACAGTTTTTTCACTACTTCTCCTACGAATCATCACCAAATTTGGTGCTCATCATCTTCAGAGTAAGCCTCACAAAAGCTTAAAAGAATTTTGAATAGTCCAAATTGTTTGTTTGTAATGGGCCAATGAATCTGATGGCGAAGCCGCCAAACAGGACTTGAGGCTGTATCTCAGCAACGACTTTGCACACTGACACAAACCTTGGTAGGTGTCTTCAGGATCATGACCTGAGGCCATGCAAAAAAAAAAAATCTCATGCCAGATTTTCAAAAGTATCAATAACATGCTAAAAAATACTTGCATCTAACTGCCATTTTTGCTACTCCTCCTCCAAATTTTGTCCAATCTTCACCAAATTTGGCTCACATTATCTTGACACCTGTCTAAACAATGCTGCAGTAATGCCACCCTGTTGCCCATTTGTTCATCTAGAACTTTTCTCCTAAAGTCAGAGAATTCCACCACTGTCCGTGGTCAAGACATATACATCATGAGTGAAACTACAAATCACTCTTGAATCCCTTTGCAAAAGTTATGGCTCTGCTTTCCTGTGATTGCTTAGGCAACAATGTAGTGTGTCTGTGAAAGTGTGGATCACCGAGTCTGGGTACTTGGCCCCCGAAAATGCTGCTTGCAGCTTTAATTATTCTTAGCAGTAGTATTAGCATTGGTATTATATCACACATTAAGAAATTGCACATACACTAGAGGTTAGGTTTGCTGTAATACAAATCTGAATGATTTCTTATTGTAATTTGGTTGTCTCTAGCTGAGCTGTTTTTTAGCTGAGTTTTTTTGACCTTTTAATCTGTCATTCAAATGGTAATATGACTTAACACATTAAATAAAATATCCATCTTGTAAACAAAAACCAACACAATAGTCTGTTAAATTATATAATAATACAACCCCTGGCAAAAATTTTGGAATCACCACACTTAGAGGATGTTCACCCAGCTTTTTTACTTTATAGCAAACAAACAAATCACAGATATGACACAAAAAAATTTTTGTTCAATAGCTTAATATTCTGGCTTTGTGAAACATACATCAAAAAAATTCACTGACTTTTTTTTTTTATTATTATTATTAACAGCATGCTTTTTCCAAATCAAGTAGAGGAAAAAAGTATGGAATCACTCAATGTTGAGGAAAAAATTATGGAATCATCTTTTAATTTCCATTTCTAAAACAAATACCGGGACACGTTTAAACATGCTAATTAGTCAGCAGTTAAAAGGGAGTGCTTACACATCTTAACCTTGGACTTGGCTAACTGAAAGGAAACATGGCTCCGGTGAGAGAGTTGTCAGTTGAAACAATGGAAAGGATTATAAAACTCCTTCAACAAGGGATCTCAATATGTGGCCAAAGAAGTTGGTTGCTCCCAGTCAGCTGTGTCTAAAATTTGGTGCAAGTATAAACGTAATGGGAAGGTTATAAAAGGTAAACATACAGGCAGACTAAGGAAGACGTCAAAGCATCAGGATAGAAAACTCAAAGCAATATGCCTTGAAAATAGAAAATGCACAGCAAAACAAATGAAAAACAAATGGGTAGAAACAGGAGTCAATGTTTGTGACAGAACTGTAAGAAACCGGCTGAATGAAATGGGATTTACATATAAAAAAGCCAAATGAAAACCAGTACTAACACCAAAACAGAAGAAAAGAAGGTTACAGTGGGCTAAGGAGAAGCAATCGTGGAGTGGGGATGATTGAATGAAAGTGATATTCAGTGATGAATCACGAATCTGCATTGGCCTAGGAGATGATGCTGGAACTTTTGTCTGGTGCCGTTCTAACGAAACATATGAAGATGACTGCCTGAAGAAAACAATCAAATTTCCCAAATCATGTAAGATATGGGATTGCATGTCAGGTAAAGGACCAGGGGAGGTGGCAGTCATTACTTCAGCAGTCAATGCACAGGAGTACAGTGAAATTTTGGACACTTTTCTCATTCCATCCATAGAAAATAGGTTTGGTGGTGACGAAGTAATTTTTCAGGGTGACAATGCATCTTGCCACAGAGCAAACAGTGTTAAAGCTTTTTTTTCAGGAAAGGCTCCATTGTGCAAAGCTGATCTGTCAACTGCTATTCAAGAAAGTTGGAACCAGATTGATGGGGAATATTGTTTTTCATTAGTGAAGTCTATGCCTCAAAGAATTCAGGCTGTCCTAAAATCCTGTACTAATTGTGTTCTTTTGTTGATGATTCCATAATTTTTTCCTCAACGTTGAGTGATTCCATACTTTTTTCCTCTACTTGATTTGGAAAAAGACATGCCATTAATAAAAAAAAAATGTCAGTGAATTTTTTTTATGTATGTTTCACAAAGCCAGAATGTTAAGCTATTGAACAAAACCTTTTTTTTGTGTCATATCTGTGATTTGTTTGCTATAAAGTAAAAAAGCTGGGTGAATATGTTCTAAGTATGGTGATTCCATAATGTTTGCCAGGGGTTGTATACTGTAGATATTTAGGTGTATTGTTGTACTGGTAGTTTTTTAAAAAGTAGTGTTAAAGTAGCAGAATTTAATGTACAGTAACGTAATGAAAGCCGACCCCATCCTTTCTGCATTATAGCTATCAATAGCTTTACACTGAAACATGTGCAATGCGTTATCTCACAAGGTCTCACTAATGGTATAATAAGAATGAAACTATTACACACACTTAAAGACAGAAAGGTGGCTGCATTCATGATTTATGATTTAAGCAAGTTTTCAACTGTTAGTCTGTGTTTTCTCTGAATACTGAAACAGAAAAGCTGTAACAACCTTCCATAAAAAAAAAAAAAAACAAGAAACACTAGACTTACAGTTCTGTTGTCTGAGCTTTTGGGGAATTTGTACTTTGATTAGACAACGTGTGCTTTTAGTTTCTCCTTTACAGGCATTTTTTTTCTGGGAAAAAGAACGCACCTTGTTCACATTCTTTACAGCTGAGACTGTATTTCACCTGGGCCTTCACTATCACTTCTGATACCGTGTTACAGATGTTTCAGCGATGCAGGCTGAAGACGATCAGCCCAAATGGAGATCAAATCTGTTTCACTCTGTGTAACAGACCTGAAACGACAGTCTGGGCTAGAAAGAAATCAGCCCCAGCCTCTCATCTTCACACCATTCCGTGTATTTTTATTATGACCGTCGGTGGTAGCGGCGATGTGCTGAGCTCAGAAAAAAATCCCAAATAATCCCTTTTAAGACATTTATTAACAGCAAATAATCTGACATGGATGCCAAAACATTAAACCATATATTGATATCTTTATATTTTTGAAATATGGGAGTTGGGGGGTGGATAGATAGCTAGATAGCTAGACAGACAGATAGATACATAGATAGATAGATAGATAGATAGATAGATAGATAGATACTTTATTGATCCTGAGAGAAATTGCGAAAAGGAGTTAGTGGTAAAAACAAACATTTTCAGATAGCATAAATACAATAAAAACAAAATACAACAAAGAAGTGCATAAAAAAACAACAAAAAATCTAGCAACAATTACAGCATCTGTCCATGTCCAAAACATAAAAATAATAAAATAATCTCTATCCTTTGTTGGTTCATGTCCACTGATGGACAGGGTAGAGTGGGACTTGACAGATATAATTACAATCAGTAACTGTACATCTACAGTATGACTATGTGTATGAATGGAATCGGTGTTGCTGCGCATTTCCTGCGCAGAGACGATCATCAGAAACGCACTCCGTCACCGAAAGTTGGTCATAACGCTATTTTGTCCTGCGTCGCAATCCGTAGCTGAGAGAGCTGCAAACTTTATGCGCAGGCAGAACGCTGGAGGAAGTTATTCATCTCTAGTTTTGCGTTAATTTGCTTGACTTTCAGGTCGGGGTTTATTAAGCAGGAAAGCAAGCAGAATAATCCTGTGCTCTGCTGTAAGTGTGCAGGCTTGACATCTTGTTCTAGCTTGAGGTTTTTGGTCCAGTCGTCTTTTCACTTGTTCAGCATCAGATCCAGTGAAGAAGAGGAATGAAGGAGCTGCAGGAGCTGCTGGAGTGAAGAATAAACCTGATTTCATGTGCTGTAAGTTTGCCAGAGATCACAGAGGGGCTCAGGGTCCTGACTGAGAATTCATCATCAGCTCTGATTTATTACAGACAGCTGTAGTCAAGGATTGTTTTCTTTTCTTTTCTTTTCTTTTTTCCCCCACACATGGCTAATACACAGCTAGCTTGTGTTCAGTTCGGGTCAAAAATGAACTATTATTATTATTATTATTATTATTATTATTAACAGATTTAAAAAGTGGTGAAATATCAAAACATCTGCTTTCATAAAAATCCAACACACAGGTGAATTCATTATTATATCTTTACTACATGTCTTATAGGCGTGTGACTCAGTGACACTATCTGTATCTGTATCCGGATTTAAACCAGTGGGCGTGGCTTAAACCTGAAGTCCCGCCCCCACCCCAAAATGAACCCCCTGCCCCCAGAAACAATGGCAGAACTTAGCCTCTGTTTAGACTAGCGAGCGAAAAGTCGCTTGGGTCTCTTGTGTGTGGAGCGAGCGCTATCGATTTACTTCAGCATACAATTTATTTGCACTGAAATGAATGAAGCGTAATATTTTAATAAAGTGAAAAACTTGTGGGGAAAAAAAAAAAACAACAACGGTTGTTCGATGTATGCTACGTGCCAGGTGTATTTGTAGTACCTATTAGCAGTATAAGCTAATTGTGCTAGCTACAAACACTCTCCAGAGACAACAATGATCTTTTTCTTCAAAGCTTTATTTTTCTTCGTAATGTCTTTATACGCATTTAATGAGAGGTTGTATAAGACAGGATTAGATGAAAATACAGATTTACATTTCAGTTCAATTCAATTTTATTTGTGTAGCACAAGGGTGCTCATTACATCGATCACAATCGAAGTACTCAACAAACCTGAAACAGGTCCGTCCCGGGCTCGCAGCTTTCACTTTATCAAGTTCTAGTTCACGCTTTGCACGTTGGTGTGTGTGTGTGTGCGTGTGTGTCTCGCAATCTCTGCCAGCTATAGCGCACTCTCTCTCTGTGGTTACGGCAGTTACTGAACATACAAAGAGACACAAATAAGTAGACTGGCGATAATAAGCCACAGGTGACCTTCATCACACGTTACCTGCAGGTCTGTAAATAAGAATATTGAATAACAGGCATTACAGACACAATATGGCCAAATGTTCTGTTTATTTTTGCTCCGCTAGTGGAAACAGATCCCGAAGAAACCACACTAACTTTATAACACGTTGGCTAGCTAGCTAGCTCACACTGATTTGTACATTCAGGTGCTTCAGAAAAAATGTATGTCACTTCTTCCTTTTCATCTTGATCTGACGAGCTTTCATATTTTAAGTCAAAAGTTATATTCCTGAAAACTGTCCTTTGCCATGTCTGCTGATGATGTCACTAACTTACTGTAGTAACCGTTTCGAACCAGGAAGTGGAATTTTACGTAGTGAACACAGATGAGTGGAGTGATACACACAGTGAGATGTCCCAGTGCGGTTATAGGAAATGCAAGCACTCTTGGAACGCTGCTTGATCAATCACATTAGTGGACTGGCTCTAACTGTTGTGTAATATCTGATAGAATATGAACTAGAGTACACAACACCGTTCTCTTTGTGGTTCCTTTAGTGTCTTTTCATTCAGCCTGGATGAACTATATCCCAGGGCATCATGTGAACTTTGGACAAAGCTTCAGTCTCCAACATGTACGTGTTTGCTATGAACCACTAATTAATAAGCTGTGTTTGGTGACTGACGTACGAGCAGTGAGCAGGCTGATAAATCGATGAAACTGCTCTTACACCCGTTGGCTGTTAACCGTTTCGTAGGTTTTCCTGACTGACTGTAGTCCATGTGGTGTTGTTGTGCAGTTTGTCAGCCCCACGTTACCCCCATTTCAGAGAGAAATGACAGAAGTGCGATGCAGAAAACCGGGTGAGAAGGACGAGGCGGCGTCTGAAGTCCACCAGCAGCATGAAGAAGGTAACAGCTAAAAGTTTGGGAAATGATTATAGATATAATATAGTTATAGTTATATATTATATATTACAGATTTAGAGTTTTTTTTTATTTATTGTTTATTCTTTAAGATTTATTGTTATTTAATTATTATATTTATTGTAATTTAATATTAAGAATTTGTTTGTTTTTTTTCTTTATTTTATTGTATTATTTTTTAGTATTTACTCTTTTTATATTATATGTTATTATATTTTAATCCTTATTTATATCATTTTTTGCAATTTATAATAACAATAAAGATATTAAAATTGGGTAAAATATTAAAGGGCTAATTTGGCTAAAATTTGAATGTAGACATTTTTATCCCAAGAGGATGAGGTGTATAAGACCTAAAGTTAGAAATTTAGAAATAGTAGAAGCTTTTAGCTGCCAGTTTTATCATTAAACACACTGTGCATCGAAATGAAATGATGTTTGGCTCAGTTTGCCCGTTATTACATAAAATAGCAGCATAAAAATGTTGAAAATGTTGATTATCTGCGTTCACAATGCTCCTTTTTATGCCGTGATGTCGCTGTAATCACGTGATCGTTGTATTGTGTAACGTGTTAAAGGTGTTGTGAGGGATAAGGATGGTTGTGATGGTATGGGAACAGACTCGGGCTCTGCTGTAAGCGAAGGCGTGGAGAGCGGAGCAGCCGACGACACACACGCAGACGCAGACGATGCGAGAACAGACGCAGGCCAGACGGAGTCTCCCTCTCCCACTGCAGAGGAGGAGAAGAAGGAAGAGCAGGACTCCAACTCCAGCACAACGTCAGCCGAGACAACAAACAAGAGCAGCAAATGTGAGGATTTACTCTGTTTTTTCGATCTCGGCGTTGCCTTGTTTTATTTGTAATTTGTGTTTGTACGCCTCATCCAAGCTGTGTGTTCATCTTGGCGCATTTCCGTTCCGATTTTAATGTTTTGTTTTGTTAGGATTTGCTCATCCAAGCCTCAGCTGCTCTGTCCACCAGCTACGGAGCATCTGATATCTTTTGTACACATTTCTGGCTGCGAGCTTCAGGATCTTGCAGATTGCAATCTGGAGATTGCAGCTTGAGGCGGGTTTCAGAAGGAAAACTTTTGAGCACTGTGACACAATGAGTTCTGTTTGAAGCAGTTAGTGCTGAGTAAATGAGATGATCTTGTGTGTTTGCTAACAGGCTATAGGAAGAAGTCTGCGATTGGAAAAATTGACTCAGCTCTTAGGCGCATTTATTACCAAAACATATCAAGCTCTGTAGTGACTGCGTTAAGTTAATAAACATGGCCGAGACCCAACTGTTTTCATATGAAAAGGCCATTTCATTTCAATTCAATTTTATTTGCGTAGCATGTTTCACACATTGTCACAAAGCAGCTTTACAGAAGTCCGGATGTAGATTTTTTAAATGCACAAATCTTAGGGTTGTCCATGGGGGGCAAAAGTCGAGAATCAGAACGAATCATCAGATCCACCATTTGACTAACTGTACGAACGAATTTTCTTATCTTGTATCTGCAGACTTGACGTAAGTCTTGCTTACTCATCATTAACAACTTAAAAAAAAATCCTGGAGTTATGTACATGTAAAGATTTCTTGGAATTCTTGGAACTATTTTCAGTCCAGTGATTATATCTTGCTCTGAAATGCTCATTGTGTCATGGTGTTTAAAGTTTAAAGTCCCACTGAAAACTGCCTCAAGAAAGTGTAAAAAGCCAATTGATGATCTGTTGATGATTGATGATCCTGAAGCTTGTGGCCAGAAAAGTATACAAAATATATCAGCTGCTCTGTAGCTCATGGACGGAGCATGTGAGGATGAGAC
>CM040983.1:6056290-6092664 GCA_022985145.1 Pangasius djambal | reverse complement strand
GGTGGCATCCTATGACAGTTCCACGCTGGAATTCACTGAGCTCCTGAGAGCGGCCCATTCTTTCACAAATGTTTGTAAAAACAGTCTGCATGCCTAAGTGCTTGATTTTATACACCTGTGGCCAGGCCAAGTGATTAGGACACCTGATTCTGATCATTTGGATGGGTGACCGAATACTTTTGGTAATATAGTGTATCATATTACACCTAGTGAGTCTTTTCATATGGTGCAACCAGAGTCCATATGAAGCATAAGCATTAATGAAAAATGTGAGTGTGAGTAGTTAATCATGTTCAGCTCACACAGGAACAGAACACTAATCTGCAGTAACGATTTTAATCACAAGGAGGCTCCCTATTACCTTAAACGTTAAAAATAACCCTGATCTCACTAACTTAAACACTTAAAGTCCCATTATTGGCTGTAATGAATGCTTTTTAGTTTACTGAAATATTACAAGTCTGGCACCAATAAAAAGCGTGGCATGGCTTAATTTACAACAATCCACAAAGTATTCCACATTCTAGGAGGAACCTGGAAATTAAGGAATGCAAACTGAAAGATCTGAAATGCCATGCTGATATAAAATCTGAACATTATCACAACCAGGTGAAGAAGAAGAAGAAGAGAGTCAGAGATTATTGTCCCTGCTGTTTGCCTGCTTTGACAGCGGACCTATCATCCTCTAGCAGGTAATTGAATTAATCAGCTGTCATGTGCAGCAGATCCTTGAACCCCGGCCCATTATCTGAGGGAGGACAAAATATGGGCATAATTATGTTGCTTCTTTCAGAATAAAATAATTGGCATGTCATAACCAAATGACTGTTAGGAACAGTGAAAATAAAAAAACGCAGCATGCTTCAGGCGAAAATCATTTTTCTCCATAACCAATAATTCCATACATGTATTAAAAATACATTTTTTGCTTCTACACACACAAGTGCAGAAACAGCAGCTACGGCAACTTGCTTAGGCTCTATTGTTAATTTGAGGTACAAAAGGGCACAGTTGTGTCAATCTGTAATGATTTTCGAAGTCATCGTATAGTGTCCTCTAGGCATAATCCAGCAAATCAGTATGCAGCATCTACTAAAGCAGCCAAGTGGGCTTCATAATCCCCCACTCTGGCCAATCAGCATGCAGCATCCACTTAATAAACCAACTGGGTATTATACTCCCCTAATGCAGCCAATCAGCATGGAGCATCCACTAAAGCAGACAAATGGGCTTCATGTTCTCCTAATCCAACCAGTCAGCACACAACATCCACTTAATAAACCAACAGGGCTTCATAATCCCCTAATCCAACCAATCAAAAAGCAGTGCCCACTAAATAAACCAACTGGTGCCATAATCCCCTAAATCAGCCAATTAGAACTGACCAACCACTAAAGCAGACAACTGACCTTCATAATCCATTAATCCAGCCAATCAACAGACAGTATCTACTAAATAAACCAACTGGGTGTCATAATCCCCTAATCCATCTAATCAGCATGGAACATCCACAAAAGCAGACAAATGGGTGTCATAATCCCTTAATCCAGCCAATCAGCACAGAGCATCTACTAAAGCAGCCAACAGGGCTTCATAATCCCCTAATCCATCCAATCAGCATGGAGCATCCACTAAAGCAGCCAATTAAGATTCATAATCCCCTAATCCAGCCAATTCACATGCAGCATCCACTAAAGCAGCCAATTAAGATTCATAATCCCGCCAATTCACATGCAGCATCCACTAAAGCAGACAAATGGGTGTCATAATCCCTTAATCAAGCCAGTCATCAAAGAGTACCCATTAAAGCAATCAACTGGGCTTCGTAATTGCCTAGTCCAGCCATTTAGCACACAGCATCTACTAAATAAACCAACTATGCTTCATAATCCCCTAATACAGCCAATCAGATGAAGAAATCTATCCACCACAGCGCAAAAGGGGTGCTTGTAGGGCTTATGGCTACCTGTGATGCCACTTCTGACTCTGCTTCAAAATCCTAACTCGTAATGAACTATATATTAATAGAAAAAGGCCACTTTAGTAGACACAGTTTCCTTGTTTGTCACCTTGTAGGTGTACAGTTAGAGGCTGAAGCCTTTCCCATGTGTTAAACATCCTCTATTCCTTCACGAGTGTTAGCTGGACATATTTGTTTGGTGCCCTGTTTCTCAACCAAGCAGTGACCCTGAGGTGATACACTCACCACACACACACTGTGAATAGCAACAGATGGGCTAAAGCTGATAATTGCAACTGGTGACAAGTCCCATATTTCAACCTTGTAATTCATACATTATTCATCATGCATTATTAGTTGTTATATTATTGTGCACAATATACGTTATACACACTAATTCACACAGGAAATATAATTAACAGCTAATGCTTCTATAAAGTGGGTGGTATGGGTAACGGGTTTGGTGGAATCAAAGGTCATGTTGTTTTTTTTCTGACAAGTTTCAGGGAAACTACCACACAGCATTAAAATATAATCACTATTTCGAGAGCACTTGAAATAGTTCCTGCTGATTTTAGTTCACTGATTGAGTTTGTGTTAGTTATGTTTAATGTAATGGAACATCTGTGAAAGAGTTAGCTCCTGTTATCACTTACATTATAGCAGCTACTGTATAACACATGTATGCTCGTCATGTTACTGAGAAATAGGCAAAACACAACATCCTCCTTCCTGTTCCTGACTGTAACAAAATGCTAACACCGGAGACTCCTTACAGAAAATGTCACCATATTAAAGATTTTTCTTTTGAATTTTTTTAAAAATATGTTTATTATTTTGTCTTAAATTCCTTGTGAATGAGCTGTTGCTATAAAAAGAATAATATATTTGAATGTATTTAGTATAAGTCTGTGATTTGTGTTAGAGCCGGAACTACTGTCAGAATCAAGATTTCAACAGCGTTGTCATAAATTATACTTCCACAAACTGAGGAAGTAATTACTACTTCCACAAACTCTTCCGTGTTCTTGCTAGTGCTGCTTCTGGGCTTCCTTTACTTTTACTACAGTCAAAAGTCTCCATCCATAGGGGACTATGTTTGACTATGTATCCACTTCGGCAGTGGATGTTCGTGGTCCGCAACACTTTCAGTCTTTTTGAATTTGTTAATAAGTTTGACAACAGTGTCGAGTGTGATGTGCTTGCCATGTTTCCTGTTAAAGTCCATTTCAACCTTGCGACAGCTTCCTGATCCAGCCATGAGAATGATTTCAATACATTCTTCTATTGTCAAAGGCATTCTTAAAGGCTATCTGAAAACAAAATTTTATATATATATATATATATATATATATATATATATATATATATATATATATATATATATATATATACACACAAACTAAGTATGAAAAGTTTTGGAAGACATTTTGCTAAAAAGAGTTAATTTCCCCTGTATGTATGGACACTTTTGGGACACTGTATTTTATAGTCGATATGTTAGAACACTTGCAAAGCCTCTTCTAGCAAGCTGGAGAAAGACTTCAAACTGTATGCTTTGTCAAACATACACAACCACAAAGGTAAGAAAATATCTATTAACGGAAATTAACACCCAAGCTAATACTGCAAAATACTGTAGCTTGTGCTTTTGCTAATCCTGTGTCCTCAGTTGGAACTGGATACTGGCCATGATAATGTATGTATGTATGTTTCTAGACACATAAATTATTAAGTGATATTGACAACTCCTTGAAAATTTATCACATCAGGCTGTCTTTTTTTTTTTAACCACAATAACCCATGTACTATAAAGGTAAATATTGTTAACACATTTTATCCATGTTATCAGCATGTAAAGGTGCTACTATGTTTTGTAATTGATTAAGTGATAGTATGTTTACAAGTTTAATAATAATAATAATGATTCACTACAATGCTTAAAACATACAGTTACTAGCCATCGTCTCATGAGATCACTCAGGACTGGGAAGCGATGGACGTTAAAAGAGCTGATCAGTTTTTGAAATTGCCATGTACAGAGGAACCCAGCAATGCTCAGTGCTGTTACTCATGAACTCTCCTGCACTATGGTTATGGTCTTTAGCGATGGACGGATGAATGTATGGCCACATGAAGCCTCCATGTTGAGTGTATATGTCATAACGAGCACTATATATGTGATAACTGAATGGCAGCGTTGTCTCATTCCTCCTGAGATTCAGCAGTGAGTCACCATACTGAGTCACTGAAGTGAAGCCGTATTCCTGTTCATTCTCCACATCATTCCTTCTGTCTGGGTACTTTATTATTTTTGTCACTCTACTGTACATGAGATAACATCCGCTCTCTTTCCTGTTGTCATTCAAGCAGTGAAGCACCTTATATGCTTCAGCGGCCCAGTGCATGGTGTTGTTCTAATAAAATGAAAGATGTGTCTGTTCCTGCTGCATGTAATGACCAGAGGAGTGAGGTGAATATTAGTGATGATTACACACAGCAGTATTAATGATGAACTTCAAAAGCTGATATTGCATCTCGTCATATTGCAGGTAATGTCTTTGAATAACTGAGAGAAGCAAGAGAAGTGTGTGTGTGTGTGTGTGTGTGTGTGTGTGTGTGTGTGTGTATGAGTGTAGTGTTGTAGAGATGGAGAGAGTGGCTATGAAAGGCTGATATTCAGATTGTGTATTCAGAGCACACCTGACTGTGCGTGTGTGCGTGTGTGTGTGTGTGTGTGTGTGTGCAGGCATGTGTGTATGAGTGTAGTGTTGTAGAGATGTAGAGAGTGGCTATGAAAGGCTGATATTCAGATTGTGTATTCAGAGCACACCTGAGACTCTGTGTGTGTGTGTGTGTGTTTCATTCGTCCACATTCAAATCATTGTGAGCAGCCAGGACCGTGACCTTGTAGCTGATTATGAAAGCGCAAAAATGGTAGCAACACACACACACACCCCATGACTATATATATATAAAAATATACACATACAGTCAGGTCTGGAAGTATTTGGACAATGACAGAGTTTTTGTGATTTTGCCTTTATACACCACCACAATGGATTTGAAATAAAACAATCAAGGTGTGATCGAAGTGTAGACTTTCAGCTTTATTTTAAGAGGTTCTACAAAAATATGGCATCTACCATTTAGGAATTACAGCCATTTTCAACAAAGTACCTCCATTTTCAGGGGCTCAAAGGTATTTGGACAAAGTGACATAATTATAAATATAACCATAATTTTAATACTTGGATGAAAATCCTTTGCAGTCAATGAAAAGTCTGCACACCTATGTTAAAACTGCAGGTTTTGGTAATGTAAAAATTAAACCAAGATATGATGGTCCATGCTGGAAGGGGATTTTTTTCTTCATCTTCATGTGTCTAACAAAGGCCTACAGCTTTTGTACCAAAACAGATTGTGATTTAGATCTATTAATGATTCTCTCTATCTTGAATAGAGTGTGTGTTGTGTTGTGATTGATGTAATAATCTACTTACAGAATATTCCTGCAGCTCGGTTAATGTTGCTGTAGGTCTCTTGGCAGCCTCCTTAATAAGTTTTTGCCTTTTCCTTTCATCCATTTTTGGACTTACTTCCTGTTCTTGGTAATGTCACTGTCGTGGCCCATTTTCTCCACATGCTGATGATGGCTTTCACAGTATTCCATGGTACATCTATTGTTTTTTTGACAGTGAGATCCTGTACATGCTTTCTAAGCTCTTTGAGGACCGTGGCTTCAGCTGAAACCAAGAAAATCCTACAGAAACAACTGATGTTTAGTTGGGGGGTAATCAGAATCACTTCACTTCACTGATCGGTGATGATTGGTTAAATATTTTACATAACAAAAACTAATATTATATATATATATATATATATATACACACACACATACACCACAGATAGTGAAATGAATAACATAGATTACCTTGTTACAATGGCACCTGTCAAGGGACAGGGGGTGGGATATATTAGGCAGCAAGGAACAGTCAGTTCTCAAAGTTGATATGTTGGAAGCAGAAAAAATTGGCAAGTGTAAGGTTCTGAGTGACTTTGACAAGGGCCAGTTTGTGATCTGGGTCAGAGCATCTCCAAAACGGCAGGTCTTATGGGGTGTTCCTGGTATGCAGTGGTTAGTACCTACCACAATTGATCCAAGGAAGGACAACTGGTGAACTGGCAATAGGGTCATGGGTGCCCAAGGCTCACAGATGCCCGTGGGGAGCTAAGGTCAGCCCGCTTGGTTCAAGTCCATAGAAGAGTTACTGTAGCACAAATTACTGAAAAAGTTAATGCTGGCTATGATAGAAAGGTGTCAGAACACACAGTGCATCGCGCCTTGCTGTGTATGGGGCTGCGTAGCCGCAGACCAGTCAGAGTCCCCATGCTGACCGCTGTCCACCACCGAAGGCACCTACTGTGGGCACTTGAGCATCAGAACTGGACCATGGAGCAATGGAAGAAGGTGGCCTGGTTTGATGAATTATGTTTTCTTTTACATCATGTGGATGGCCGGGTGCGTATCCGTTGCTTACGTGGGGAAGAGGTGGCACCAGTGTATATACCCCTTTACTTGTTGCACACTTTACTGTGTTGTGGATATGATTTTGAATGGATATAATTGCCATTTCTACCCATCAATGTACACTTGATCGCCCATAATGACAAGGTGAAAACATGCTTTTAGAGATTTTTGAAAATGAATTAAAAATAAGAAACTGAAATCTTATTTACAAAAGTATTCAGACCCTTTTGGAGCTCTGTTAGAGTGACTGTTGGTTTTTTTCTTACCTCCCTGACCATTCTTGGGATGCCCAATTTGGCCTCACAGCCAACTTGAGGACGGTTCAAGTATGTGCCAAGCTTCTTCCATTTCAAAATTATTGAGGCAACTGTGGTCCTGGACACACTCAAAGCCTGTTTTATATCCTTTCCCTGATCCATGCTTTGCTACAATTTGATCACAGAGATCCACAGACAGTTCCTTGGGCTTCATGAATTGGTTTTTGTCCTGACAATACAGTGTAAATTGTGGGCCCTTATAACCCAAGGTGTGTGCCTTTCCCATCTATGTCCAATCAATTCCAATTGCAACAGGTGGACTCCAGTTAAGTTCTAGACACATCTCAAGGATAATTAAAGCAAACAGGATGCATCTGACCATAATATGAAGTGCCACAGCAAAGGATCTGAATATTTTTGTGAATAAGAGATTTCAGTTTCTGATTTTTAATTCATTTTCAAAAATTTTCAAAAACATGTTTTCACTTCATCATTATGGGCAATTAAGTATAGATTGATGGGTAGCAATGGCAACATACAAAAAAGTGTGTGCATATATATGTATATATATATGTGTGTGTATATATATATATATATATATACACACACACACACACACACACACACACACACACACACACACACACAGTCAAGTCCGGAAGTATTTGGACAATGACAGAGTTTTTGTGATTTTGCATTTATACACCACCACAATGGATCTGAAATAAAACAATCAAGATGTGATTGAAGTGTAGACTTTCAGCTTTATTTTAAGAGGTTCCACAACAATATGGCATTTACCATTTAGGAATTACAGCCATTTTCAACAAAGTACCTCCATTTTCAGGGGCTCAAAGGTATTTGGACAGTTGACTGACAAGAAGTTAATTGTCCAGGTGTAGTCCATTCCCTCATTACTTCAAGACAAGTGAAACAGATAAAAGGTCTGGAGTTGATATCAGGTATTGAGTTGGCATTTGTTCGACTGGAGCTACATTTACAGCATTTGGCAGACACCCTTATCCAGAGCAACTTACAACTATCTCATTTATACAACTGATCAGTTGAGGGTTAAGGGCCTTCCTCAAGGGCCTACCAGTGGCAGCTTGGCAATGCTGGGATTTGAACTCTCAACCTTCCAATCAGGAGTCCAATGTCTTAACCACTGAGCTACCACTTCTCTGAACTACCACTATGAAGTCCAAGGAGATCTCAATGCAAGTGAGGAGGCCATCATTAGGCTGAAAAAAACAACATAAATCTATAAGAGAGATAGCAAAAACCTTAGGTGTGGCCAAATCAACAGTTAAAAGAAAGAAAGCACTGGTGAGCTCAACAACATCGAAAGGCCTGGAAGACCATGGAAGACAACTAAAGTGGATAAATAAGGTAGGCGTATCATTGTCAAAGTCTACAATCAAGAGACGCCTTCATGAATGTAAATACAGAGGGTTTACAACAAGGTGCAAACCACTGGTAACATTCAAGAACAGGAAAGACAGATTAGACTTTGCCAGAAAACATCTAAAAAAGCCTCCCATGTTCTGGAATAAGATTCTTTGGACTGATGAAACCAAGATTAACTTGTACCAGAATGATGGGAAGAGAAAAGTATGGCAAAAGAAAGGAACAGCTCATGATCCAAAGTATACCACATCATGTGACAAACATGGTGGAGGCAGTGTTATGGCATGGGCATGTATGGCTGCCAATGGAACGAGCTCACTGGTGTTTATTGATGATGTGACTGCTGACAGAAGTAGCAAGATGAATTCTGAGGTGTATAGGGCTGTACTCTCTGCTCACATTCAGTCAAATGCTACAAAACTGATAGGACGCCGCTTCACAGTGCAGGTGGATAATGACCCTAAACATACTGCGAAAGCAACTCAAGACTTTTTGAAGGCAAAGAAATGGAATATTCTTCAATGGCCAAGTCAGTCGTCTGATCTCAACCCAGTAGAGAATGCTTTTCACTTACTGAAGACAAGACTGAAGGCAGAAAGACCCACAAATAAGCAGCAACTGAAGGTGGCTGCAGTGAAGGCCTGGCAAAGCATCTCCAGGGAGGAAACTCAGAATTTGAGTTTTGAGAACATGGGCTCCAGACTTCAGGCAGTCATTGACTGCAAAGGATTTTCATCCAAGTATTAAAATTATGGTTATATTCATAATTATGTCACTTTGTCCAAATAATTTTGAGCCCCTGAAAATGGAGGCACTTTGTTGAAAATGGCTGTAATTCCTAAATGGTAAATGCCATATTGTTGTGGAGCCTCTTAAAATAAAGCTGAAAGTCTACACTTCGATTACATCTTGATTGCTTTATTTCAAATCCATTGTGGTGGTGTATAAAGGCAAAATATATGTATATATATAATGTTGTCATTCCAGTCTTCAGTTGTCTCGTAAAGGCGTTTACAAAAAAAAAGATATTTTAAGGGAGAAATTAAGCTCATTCTCATTCAGAATAAAGATTCAGATCCACATTATAATTCTATGCTATACTTTTGAATTATGTATTTATGTATATTTAAGTATATTTTAGTGTTTAGTATTTATTCGTCTATCACATTTTATGTGATGCAGAATGCTTTTCCATTTCACTATTTTCTCACACTTTAATGGACAAAATGGATATAATGTTACCCATATGAGTGATAAAATTTGTGTTTTTATTTTTAAATGGCAAAAATAGGATTTAAGATGTATAACAACAATATCAACAGCTACTACAACAAAAATTATTAATAAAAATAACTATTTTATTTCCTTGTTTTGTATATCATACTGTTATTATATGGAGAGTGTTAAATATTGTGAAATTATTGCAAATTTCAGCCTGTGCACTTCTACTCTGCATGTGTACAGTGTAATACAGAATTCTTGGCACCCTTCACAAGCTTATACATAAGGTGTCAATTTAAAAAAAAAATTATTTTCTTTACATATGTTTGAGGAAAGAAATGTTAAAATGGAACAATTGAATAATTGTGTGTAATATTTATATACACTATGCTCATTCTCTTGATGGGTGCCAATAATTCTGAAGTCAGCTGTAGTGTGTGACACATGTGTCACCGGCCAGGGCGAATGGGATGAAATGGGCATAAGCATGATGATTGGCTGCTGAAGGAAGGGAGGAGAGAGAGAGAGTGAGGGAGAGGGAGAGAGCGAGAGAGAGAGGGAATGTGAGCATATAAACACAGACACACAGAGATGTTCCACAGTCCCACAGAGACTAACTGCTTCGTCTCACACAATCACACTGTTTTCCGATCTGTTGCTCCCATCACACCTCCTTCTCTCTCTCTCTCTCTTTCTCTCCCACACACACACACACACACACACACTGATCATCTCTCGCTTGCTCTTTCACACACACAAGACGACAAGGTCATGGACACAGACAACACCACAGGTAGAGGTGGGACAGGAGGTGTTTTGGTGGACATGGACACCACATGTGAAGAAGGAGATCACATACTCAGGGTAGGATTGTGTGTGTGTGCATTTATGTATGTGAGTATGTGAGATTCTGCATAACCCCCAGACTGAGCGTGTGTGCGTGCTTGTGTGTGTGTTTGTGTGCATACTTACACAAGGTGTATTTAAAGGTATGTTCAATGGTTGCATGTGTTTATCTGCTCAGTGTATATACACGTGTGCATCCTGTGTGTGTGTGAGGATCATGCATGTGCCCTTGTGATATTATTTGTTAAAAGAACATTATTAGAAAAAGAGAGACAGAGAGAGAGAGAGAGCAACAGAGCAGAAGGTCTCTCTACCACTTGAGCAATAAGGTAGAAAGCAGGAAGCGTGACATGCCTTCTGCAGAAAGTGGGACAGAGCGAGTGTGTGGAAATTATGTGCTTTTCTATAAGCGGCTATGCTTTTTGAAATGTGCGTATGTGGGACAACTGTGTGGAAAAAATCCTGCTCTTTTCCCTCTCCAACTGTCAAACAGAGGGATGAATCACAGAAGATCTGGCAACCGTCCCTCCATAGCGCACATTAGGAAAATGTTCTATTCCTGTTATTGAAACGTGAGCTCTCAAGTTCTTAAGTTCACTTCGCAGTTCATTCAGTGTCGTGACTCTAATCTTTTGCCTCACTCTGACCTCACGTATGCTTCTGCTGCTTTAAAATGTCGGACACTATGGTGTTTCAGGAGGTTGTGGAGTCAGATCCAGGCACTGCCACAGATTAAACCTGTTGAACCTTTTGGTTTGTCTTTAAAGTTTTCCTTAAAATAACAGACACATATCTTTATTGTGCATTTGTGTGTGACATGTATGGAAAAGTGCGAGGTCTGAAAAAAGAATGTTATGGAAACCTACTCACCCCATCCTTGTAGCCTTCTCAATATTGGTTTGTTTCAGTAAAGTAAGCAAAGTACACTTTTACATTTTGGAAAGAGTGCATTAATAAAATCTGTGCAGCCAGCACTATTGTAAGAGCTGCGCTCATAGAAAATTAATCAACATCATCTGACCAATCAGAGCTGAGAATTCAATAGCGCTCTGGTATAATCTCATTGAATTTTTTTTAATAAATATTTTTGTTGAAGAGCTCAAGAATCTGTATTTATACATTTCATTTTAAAGAACTATATCCTATGTCCAAGTAAACTTCCATCTTCATTACAAACTTTAGGAGGCAGGGCCTTGAGGACAAAATAGTGACTCTGGTTGCCCAAGATGGCCGCCTCCATACCACTACAGCCCAAAAGAGGTTTTGCTCATGTTTATAGATGTCAGTAAATCACATTGTGTGCTGAACCACACCAGGAAGTGTGTGTGACATCACTGAAGAACTGGATCGTGTTTGAGGCAGGGATTTATAGAAAAGATTTTGGATGAATCCTTTGCTTGTTAGCAATGATGCCTAGTCGTGATATTAGATAGGAGGCAAAAATCTATCAATAGCTAGATTAGATAGGTAGCTGCATTCAATTTTTTAACCGTTTTAAGCCCTGTTAGTGCATTTATTCTAGCTCCGACTTAGTCGTTAGTTGCATAGTAAGTCAGCGCCATAAGCAAACATTACACAAAGATCTTGGTTGATTAGTGCATTTGAAATATGAGGAGTGTTAACTGTAAATGCATCACTTCTGCAACAATTGGGACTAGGGTTATATTTTACAAGGGTTTGACCTTGAACTGGGCCTCTAGACTTGGTTTAAAGAAAAATAACAAATTAAAAAAAGCCTGTGTGTGTACTCTCCTAAAGGAAGTTGTACTCAGTGCCAGAGTTGCCTTGGCACAACTACAAATGTACTGCTGAGTGTGTGAGTCGGGGGTACAGGAATGGCTTATCCTGTGCTGTGCCACACGTCACACCTCCCAGACAAGTGATATCTCTCAGCATGACATACAGGACTAATATAGATCAGAAACACACACACACACACAGAGAGAAAGCCTGCTATGCAATGTTTTGGTGTGTGTGGCCAATTCTGATGTATTTCCTGGGAAGAGGGTGTGTGGGTGTGTGAGTCTTGTAGCAATCAGGGGTGACCTTACTATCAGCTGTTATCCACATTCTCTCTCTCTCTCACACACACTCACACATACACACACACTATTTCCAGCCACCTGTGGTGTGTTTTGGTTGTGAACACCATGGTGCATCTGTTGCGTCACAGCTCTTTTGCAGCGTTTATCTTCAGCCCAAACCTCCGCTAAACGCTAAGCACTCACCGCTAAATGCTAACTGTGTGCGGGCCAGCCCTTACATTCTTGTGTTGTTTTAGTTTATTTTGTTTTCATGTTTGCAATGAGGATAGCCCTATCGACTAGCTAACAAGTTAACGTCAGACCCTAGAGACAACTAAACATACACACACAGAGCATTTTTTCAGCCCACTTCGAACACTCCAAGGAAACCAGTGCCCTGGAGGAGCTGAGGGACCTGAGCTCTAAATGGAGAGAGAGAGAGAGAGAGAGAAAGCATTTGCTTCATGTGTTGACATAAATCCTGTCAGCTCAGTAAGAATCCCAGAACAGCTTTGCCCTTTGAGGATTGTGCTCATGCCATTCCATTGTTATGTTGACATAGGATACTGATCATCACTGGTTGCTACCCCCTTTAAAGCTGCTATTAATAACCAAAAGCCTCTGGTGAACTCGAGACCCAGTCTGATTAGCCTTACGTTTGTCCTTAAATGACACACTCAATAAAGCAATCACTAGCACGCTGTCTCAAAGACCACTAATTACATAATGTAACAATTTTTTTTGTACCTGGGTAGTAAGTGTTATTTTCTAATTGCTTTATATGCAACATATAAATATGTTGTTTATATGATCAAAAAGATGCAAATTTGCCCATTTTCTCAGTGAATATATATAAATTTTAAAATACCATTAAAATGTCCTGGTCACAAAAGCAAAGTTTGAGGGGATTAATTTTCTATACTTTTGCAGAATTAGCAATTAGAAAATAACAGTTACTACCAGGAACAGAAATCGTGTTACATTGTGTTATTGATCTCTTCTGTTTTTCCTTTAGTAAGCTAAATAGCATTAAATAGTTATAAAATAATATAAAGCTATAAAATATTCAGAAATATTTAAAGAAACGGTTCAGGCAAACCAATGAAATGTGTACAATTTTCCCCAAGACATGTCTGATGTATGAAGATTATTTCTTAAATTTTGCAATGGAACTGCTAACTATTTCATTTCCTGTCCTGAGGCCACAGACAGTTCATTTCATTTTGGGGACTACAAGGTCCTGCTTGTTCTTGGGTGCTTGGGTCTCTTGTCCTGTACTTAAACCCACAAGCTCCTGCTCCCATCCCGAGACCGACAAGTTTCTGCTTCCAGCCTGATATCCACAAGCTCCTGCTCCCAGCCTGACACCCATAAGCTCCTGCTCCCATCCTGAGATCCACAAGCTCCTGCTCCCCTTCTGACACCCATAAGCTCCTGCTCCCATTCTAACACCCACAAGTTCCTGCTCCCATCCTGAGATCCACAAGCTCCTGCTCCCCTTCTCACACGCACAAGTTCCTGCTCCCATCCTGACACCCACAAGCTCCTGCTCCCATCCTGAGATCCACAAGCTCTTGTTCCCCTTCTGACACCCACAAGCTCCTGCTCCCATCCTGAGATCCATAAGCTCTACCTCCCTTCCAGAGACCCACAAGCTCCTGCTCCCATCCTGACACCCACTAGCACCACCTCCCACCCTGAGACTCACAATGCCCAACTCTCTTCCTGAGACCCACAAGCTCCTCCTCCTCCTGTCCTGAGATCCACTAGCTTCACCTCCCATCCTAAGACCCACAATGTCCAACTCTCCTCTTGAGACCCGCAAGCTTGTGCTCTGTTTCTGAGATACACAACCTTCTGCTCTCTGAGACCTCCTTAGATTCAATGTTCCCTCTACCCACAAGCTCCTGCTTCTATCCTGCTTTCCACAAGCTGCTTTTTCTTCTTGATTGACTGTTCAGCAAACATTTATTGACAGAGTACTGCCTTTACATTTTACACTGTACGAGAGTTTAGCATGGATATGTTCAGTACACGTTAATACATGGTCAATATCTTTGAATGTCAAGTTGTCTGTCAAAACCTGGCGAAAGTTTTCTTCCAATGGTATGTCATTTTTTTAGTTTATAATCATATCAAATATTGTAGGCTCCTTCTCAGTGGAAAATGTCTTTCCTCTCCTTCCTGTGGGTAGTAATCATTGAACTCTAAAGGAGAAATAAGTACTTTTGGAGTTTTTTCTGAACTACTGCAATGTGTAATTGTTTTTGCAAAATGTACCTCTTGCCTGATTGTAGGGTCCCTGGAGGACTAGTGGTTAGGCCACAACATTCTCACCACCGTGGTCTGGGTTCGATTCCAGGGACCCGAACCCAGCCACTGGGGTTGCATGCAACAGTACGCTCTCAGTGCTGGTCCCAAACCTTAGCGTAAAAACTGTGCCAAATCAGATATACACGGACCAATGATCCACAGAGGCGACCCCTAACAGGAGCAGCAGAAAGAGGAACAACAACAGTATTTGTGCGCTCTCAGTGTTGGTTCCAAGCCCCGATGAAATTGGGGAGGGTTGCATCAGAAAGGGCATCCGGCGTAAAACCAAATCAAATTCATGGGCCAAAGATCCGCTGTGGCGACCCTAACGGGAGCAGCCGAAAGGCAAGCAACAACAACAACCTCTTACCTGTTGGTTTGTTTGATTCCACAGTTAGATCTACAGTTAGGTAGATCAACTGGCTGCACTTGTAGATGTCACTAATGTGATCAGTTATATGAGCGCTAATC
Source organism: Pangasius djambal (assembly GCA_022985145.1). Classification (NCBI taxonomy): domain Eukaryota; kingdom Metazoa; phylum Chordata; class Actinopteri; order Siluriformes; family Pangasiidae; genus Pangasius; species Pangasius djambal. The sequence goes on along the minus strand of CM040983.1, from coordinate 6,077,634 downwards.
TTATTGGAGACTACAGTATTTGGTCTCTGCTGCCTTCCACCATGCCTCTGTGGAATCCTCTACCTCCCAACCACTCTTTTTTCTGTGTCTGTCTGTTTGGCTTCATGTTTGCCAAAAAAGCATACCCCAAACATGTTTCCTTTTTTATATATGGTCTGGATAGGTCTTCAATGAATCACTGAAACAGTGATCCAATCAATGAATCAATGAGTTAATCAGTTTAACTGTGAGTCACCTGTAGCACCTGGTAAGAATCTGAAATATGGTAAAAGTGTAGCAAATTGCTGTGTTGTTCATGTTGTGAAATTGTGAAACTGTTATGAAAAAAGTATTTAAACATTTGCCAGATGTGTCATTAATACACAGAGTTTTGATACTGGTTGAGTTTGAGGGAAAGAATAATTAATTCATTTTGAATGATAAGATCACGGAATTTGTCATTTTTGTGTGAGAGTAATGAAAGGGTGAGCCACACTTTAGCACACAGATGTTATGTCTCACTTGCTCACAGTGTTAAATGTTTTTTAAAAAAGTAAGTATTGTATTGAGACATGAATTTAACCTAATCGTGAAATACTGTAAGAGCTTCACTGATCCACTGGCATCCTGTTTGAATATTAGGGAAGTACTCTGCTCACTGATGCCACTGTCTGATCCTGGAGGATTATATCTGATAGTGGTGGTGTGTGTCTGTCTGTGTGTGTGTGCGCGCGTCTGTGTGTGTGTGTGTCTATGAGATTGTGCAATAAGATGTAATTAATGTCAGGATGCAGACAGATCGAGCCTGGTGGTTGTGGCATTTGTGATGCTGCTTTACATAATAATTAGACCCAGTGTTTTGGATCCTGTCACTGAGAAAAGCGGTGTGTGTGTGTGTGTGTCAGTGTGAGTGGAAGTTTGTGACTGAGTGGGAGTTGTGCAGTTTGTATTTTTAGATTCAAGCATAATTATGAGCTTCATGTGGTTTTCTGATATCCAGAATGTCATTCGGCTGTTTAAAAGGGCACGAGATGGTCTGGGTGTGTGTGTGTGTGTGAGAGAGAGAGAGAGAGAGAGAGAGAGAGAGAGATTCACTGACTAATCTGAATGTTGAATATTTTAATTACTATAATAATATTAATTGCAGGTTTATTCAAATAGGAGCTGATGCAGATTTCTATGTTAAATTATGATTTACATTTGTCGAGGCTGAGTGCAAAATGTGAGCGATGTTAGCAATGAGTTTCAGGTTAGACGGTATTTTCTTACAGGCAGAAAATTTGAAAACGTCCTCTACCGCTTACGTACACTTTCTGAGTGCTTGCTTCATGACTTACCCTATCCAAAATCACTTTATATTAGCATGGCTGTGAGAGGGAATCTTTGAGTGCAGTTACGTGTTTGTGTCTCAAACAGTGAAGTTAAAGTCTCAGTAGCTCCTAGAGCATGGATTTTGCAGTTTGGGCCTAAAAGGCTGAGACAGTGTGTACCTGCTACATGCCATTTAGAATTGCATATCTCACAGCTTGTTGCTATTTTGTGTGTGTGTGTGTGTGTTTGTGTGCGTGTGTGTGTGTGATAGAGTCACAGTGAAGAGGCTATTGTTGACTATGGCAAGACCAGATCAGCATTACATGCGGACTTCGAGAATGAAGAACTAGAGAGTAAGTACATCAATTCATTGATTTGTGTACATAATCTTCCAACAATGTAGTATATCATCCACCTATCCATCCATCCATCCATCCAGCCAGCCAGCCAGCCAGCCAGCCAGCCATATAATCTTCCATCCTTCCATCCATCCATCCATACATACATACATACATACATACATACATACATACATACATACGTCCATCAGTCCATCCAGCCTTAAAAATCACCCATTCATCCATCCACCCATCCAGACAGACAGTCATCCATCCAGCCATATAGTCTTTCATCCATCAAACATTCAACTATCTAGCAGGGCTGCACGATATTGAAGAAAAATGTGATAAGTTGTTAAATAATGCGATATGCTATATGTGGTACGATAATGCCATAAATGTGTAAAATCTATTTAAATTATATATATATATATATTTATATATTTAAAAACTTAAAGGGACATACCCAACATACATGTTTCTTGTTTGTTTCTTGTTTTTGAGGAAATCATTCTTTGAACTAAACCTATTAGTATTAAGTATTAAGTAGTATTAAAATCATTCAATTATTGCAAGCCCTTTCAATATGCATAATCACGATATTTACATTTGTGATATTTCAATAATTTCAATATATTGTACACCCTACTCTCTAGCAATCCATCCTTACATCTCTCTCTCTGGCTGGCCACAGTGTTTTAGTGAAGTGAAGTGTGGCGACCCATACTCGGAATTTGTGCTCTGCATTTAACCCATCTAAGTACACACACACACACACACAGCTGCGGTGCTCAGGGAGCAGTTGGGGGTTCAGTGCCTTGCTCAAGGGTCTCACCTCAGTCGTGGTATTGAGGATGGAAGAGAGTGCTGGTCATTCACTCCCCCTACCTAAAATCCCTGCCGGCCTGAGACTCAAACCCACGACCTTCAGGTTACATGTCCGACTCTCTAACCACGACTACCACGGCCACGACTGCCTACATACACATACATGCCATGACTGGTCATGTATTCAATGCTTTGTACTACCCAAAACACACTACACAAACATCCTACACAAACACACTACATCCATCCATCCGATCTGTCCATTCATCTATTAATTTATCCATACATCATATTGATTAACAAACATGAATGCAATCCATTGTCCTAAGCTTTAAATGCTGTACTAACAACACTTTCTGATTTATGAAGCCTTCAACGCCGTGTGAAAGAGAAAGAAATATCTTTAGAACCTATCAGAAATTCACTATGAATGAAAAATGCAAACTGTCAGCTTATTCTATTATTCATTCATGATGACAAAATTTGCCCTGTGGAAATATATTCCCAGAAGTCTCATAATTTGCTGTCAGACTCTGCGTGCCAAGGAAAACAAATATATGACCTGCTGTGAATTCATCACTGAGGATAAACACAAGCTCGCCCTCAGCCAGACCCCACAGTGTGGTCAGAATGAGCAAAGAAATGAATATAAAAGAGCATTCAAGATCATTTTATTGTAAAGTTGAAGCGTCTGAAGCATAGGTGTACAGGTGTAGAGTGTATTAGACATTTATCTCAATTTGTCTTCTGACAGAACTGAAAAACAAGCAAATAAATAAAAGTGAGTCTTAGTGGTCTTATGCCTGTATTGCTTTTGGAAAAAGACCAGGTGATGTTTTTTTTCCAATCTTCAACTGTTTTGGTGACACTGTGCCCATTGTAGCCTCAGATTTCTGTTTTTGGCTGACATGCTGTGTGTTCTGAGATGCTTTTCTTCTCACCACGATTGTAAAGAGTGATTATTTTAGTTACTATACCCTTCCTGTCAGCTTCAACCAGTCTGGCCATTCTTGTCTGACCTCTCTCATCAATAAGGAGAACTGCTGCTCACTGGAAGTTTTTTGGATGTTGTTGTTTTTCGTACCATTTTGTATAAACTCTAGAGACTCTTACCTCATCAGCAGTTTCTGAAATACTCAAACCAGCCCATCTGGCACTAACAACCAAGCCAGGATTGGAGTCAGATCTCGAAAACTCTCGCTATGGCAAGCTCTGTCCACAGAGCAACATAACACAGTCATGAAGCGTGAAGGGAACATGCAAAGTTCTGTACTACTTTTACAACCTTGTTCTTGAAAGGTGACCCTGAGTACATAGATCTAGATGTTCTTCCTGTTCAAAATAGATGAGATCTAATGGGATATATTGGGGATTTGCACGCTCCTTCACTCCACCCTGTGCTAATAGTGGAAAATTAGATAAAGTGAACAGAGCTACTATCCCTAATATCAGTTTAGCCCAGCTGCCATATTGATTTAGGTCAAAGAGTGCCACAGTTGTTCCTGGAACATCTGGAATATGACATGATGATGTTCATTTAGTTTTTGTGTTGGGGTCAGTGTATTTTAATTTAGAACACTTTATGTAACACTTGATGAAGTTTTCCTTGTATTCTGACAACTTCGCTGAAATATTGCCTCAGAGGAGAGTCTCTGGTCTGCGTCGTGTCCCAGATTCAGAGGAGAAAAAATTAATTATACGGACCACCAACATCCAAACAATCAGGACAAGGAGGTGTCTCTAGTTTCCCATCAATCATGTTGCTTGTCAGTTCAGAAAGCGCCGCCTTGTGCACTAAATGCAAGTGATTTGACGGTACATGAAAGAGATGTGAGTGTGCAGATGTCTGTGATGGACTCAAATCCCTTCCAGGGTGTCTTTCTGTCCTGTATAATCTCCAGATCTACTGCAACCCTGTCCAGGATAAAAATGTTATGAAAGAATGAATGAGTGCATGAAAGGGAAGCTCTATTTGTTTGGATTTTGAGTTTCAAAATGGCATCTAACATCTGACAAAATCACTGCTTATGCCGTTAATCTTGTCTGCGCTCTCTATCCAAGGTCACAGGGCTGTGTATGTAGGGGTTCATGTCCCTCTTGGGAAGGAGAACAGACACAGGCGTAGACACCGAGGACACAGACACCACCGCAGGAGAACCAAAGAGAGAGAATCTGAGCAGGATGGAGGGGAGAAAGAATCTCTCGCACAAGGTAGGTTTTCTCTAAGGGCATATACTCAATTCCTTGTGATTAAAGAACCTTTGATCTTACAAGTTTCTCATTTTCAGATCAGATTAGTGTGTAAAGCATAAGATTATCTTGACTTCAAGTGACACTTTTCCCAGCTTGCAGTGTTCTTAGTGGTGCACTTTGTGACTAGCTTGCTAAAAGGTTTTGTAATCATACTGTATTGAGTTTATAATCATAAACAATTCTCAGAATTCTCAGAAAATGAACCCATTTTAAAGTAGACCTATGCAGTGTTTTAGTGTATATTAGAATGTCATATTCTACAGGCTCAAAGATAAGAATATAAGAACAAATGCATAATTAGAGCAGTCTCTGTACTATAATTAGACCACAAGCTAGACCAGGGATTAGACACAATTGTATTTTTCATTGTGAAGCAGTATTTTTTATGTTCCTACTCCAGTGTTCCACACCTCCCTGTTTACTGGATAACCAGTTGAATGAATGAAACCACCCTCTTAGTACTAATGTTAAAGTGCAGGATGTTTTCTTTGACTATGACGCTGCAGATTGCCACAGTACTTGCCAGCTCTTATGTCAGAGCATCCTTCTACTTTGCAGTGTGATGTGTTGCAGAATTGTAGGAAAAAAAATGCTTTCTACACATGATGCTGTCGCATCATCTTCAAAAACCTGGCTATAGCATCTACCTAACGTCATATCTTCCTGTAGCCAGGCATGCAGGAAGTGACGACTTCTGGGCAGGAATTTAGGGCTATTGCAAATATGTTAATAGGCTATAAATTAGAATTAGGCTATATTTATTTATTTATTAGGCTATAAATTTAGAATGGAAAAATAATATTATTAACCAGCTAAAAAATAATGTTTTCACTCCGGAACTTAGAGTGATTTATTTCTGTTTTTGATTATGTTCAATTCAACATTTTGTTCATTTTTGTTTTTCTTAAACAACAATTACACATTTTCTCAGTTTTTAAAACGTATTTATTATTAGATCTGATTATGTGGAGAGTCCTCCATACAAGTCCTTGAGTACATTGTTAAATATAAAAACAATAAGGTATTAGAACAATCTTGTGATTTGATTTACAGCTCAGAACTACTGTCAGAGCTGCGGTTATAGAAAAATCAATCAACAACTTCGGACCAATCAGATTTGAGAAATCAACATTGCTGTTGGATAAATAGTTATCAGTTACACAAACAAATAGTGCAATTTACATATGCACATTGGTAATATTATATATGGTATTAATACTGTTAGTTTAAAAAATATTTGATTTCCATCTTTTTTTTTTGGAGAAAAATACAATTACAAACCACCTTCTTCTTCTTCCTCTCGGGGGTCTTGTTTTTTAGTTTGACTTTCACACTCAGAATTGGCTTGAGCTGATCCTGTGAGATGTGTGTGTGTGTGTGTGTGTGTGTGTGTGTGCGAGATGTGTGTATGTATATGCGTGTGAGAGACATGTCAGACTGATTGGTAATGGGACACCTGGAGCCCAGATCACATGGACATACAGACACACACACACACACACACACACACACACACACCATCTACACATCTGCACACAGAGACACATCCACTCTCATCTCCTTTTCTGCCTTCCCCCTGTAGACACCCCATCTCAGCGTGTACAGTGTATTCTGGGTACTGAGGACGGTGACGTGGAGCACATTCCTCATGAGCTTTTCACTGAGCTGGATGAACTCTCCATTCGACATGGCAACACAGAGTGGAGAGAGACTGCCAGGTATGTATATGTGTGTGAGTGTTATTTCTTTAAAAGGCTCAGACTAATTATTATTGACAGTATTCTAAAGCCAACACAAACTCTAAATCACAATCACATCATCCGTCACACCTGTTAGTAAAGGTTCACCATCAGTTAGTTGAGTTTAATTAGCTGAACGTAGACAGTACAGTATATCGCCAGTCAAAAAAAAAAAAAGTAACACCCGAAGTTTCTTATGTCTAATTACATTTTATACCACAGTGCTACTGAATTCTCATTTCTGATTGGTCAGAAGGTGTTGGTTAATTTTCTATACCAGCAGTTGGTTCTAATATGTAATCATCTCTATAGTAAATAAATAATATAATAAATAATATAAATATAGATTAAATAAATAACAAGGCTGTGGGCAGTGAATATGTGCAGTAGCTACTGAGTAAAAGAGTATGAATGGTAAATACACTATGTTACAATAGAAAAACTCTAATAAGTATAAAAAAAAAAAAAAAAAAAAAAAAAAAAAAAAAAAAAAAAAAAAAAAAAAAAAAAAAAAAAAAAAATATATATATATATATATATATATATATATATATATATATATATATATATATATATATATAAAGACAACCTAGCATATATACTACGAATCACATATTGTGTATATATAGAGATAATACAGAATATACAGTGTAGAATAGAGCTGTAGGATGATTACAGGCAGTAAAATCAGCAGTAGCCTTACGGTGTAGTGTAGAATTCAACAGGGCAATGGTTGTGGGGAAGAAGCTGGCCCTGAGCCTGCTGGTTCAGGTGCGAATGTTCCTGTGTCTCCTCCTAGATGGAAGGAGGGTGAGAAGTTTGGGACTGGGATGGGAGGAGTGCCTGATGATGTTGCGTGCTCTACGCAGACATCTACTGCAGTGAAGATGTTCAATGGCTGGGAGTTGGGCACCAATGATGTGTTGGCCGGTTTTCACCACTCTTTGTGGTGTAAGTGATAACAAGAAGTAACTCATTTGAAGATGACATTAAATATTGCTAAACATTTCATAATAAACATTTGTTGATTCACTTTTACCTATTCCTATTACCTTGGTTAGATTTTTACATTTTAGAGGATTTCAGATTTGACGTGTATTTTACAACAGCGTAAAACATGAGGTGTTTGAAAGCATTTGACTGGCAATGTACTATATGGCAAACCTAGCAATCATTTTGAATTCGTTTTTGTATGTATGATATCAGGATCACCTTCTTTCTCATTTTAATATTATTATTTTCCTATATCATTTTATTTTCATTTATAGTATCAGTCAAATATTGCTGAAATTAATTTATTAAACACTTCACCATCCATACTCGACTCCAGGCTTCGTACCAAATTTTTAGTGCGACTTAGGAGACTGTTTATTTCAATGATTTGTCACTTTTCCCTCTTCCTTCTTTAACATGTTTCCCTCTTTCCTTATCAGATTTCAAATCTGTATCAGATTTCTAAAACAAGTGAGAATGCTAAGACAGTCTTGTGCAGTTGCCCCACTTGTGAGCCCCAGAAAGACTTTTTCTCATGTGTTAGTTTGAATACGGTGTGTTGGAGATTTCATAGCTAGTTAAAATGGTGGATCATAAACCTGGTCTATCTTCTACATGGGTCTGTCTTTCCGGACACAACAGGGGCTGCTTACTGGACGGCTTTATGTTCTGAAGCTTTCACTGTAGCAATGACCGAACTGAGAGCCTGAATTAAGGTGTGTATGTGAGTGTGTGTGTGTATTACCTGTGTCTGAATGGGATGGTTGAAAGAGGCTTTTATGCTTTTATCATCATTTAGGCTGTCACACACACACACACGCTCCCAATTTGAACTAAGGCTGAAAAAGTGCTGTGTATGGAAAATTACCCTTGAAAGGAACAGCAACACATTAACACAGCAGGTCTGTCCATTGGAGACCATACAAATGGTTGCCTAAGGTCTGGACATGGTGCTTTGAAGATTGGGAAAACATGACCTAGTCTTTCTCCAATCTTCAGCTTCCCAGCTTTTGTAACCCTGTGCCCATTTTAGTCTCAGGTTCCTGTTATTATTTGACAGGAATGGAACCTGATGTGATCTTCCGCTGTTGTAGCCTATCTGCCTCAAGGTTTGATGTGCTTGAAATGCTTTTCCTCTCACCATGGATGTAAAGAGTGGCTATATCAGTTACCATAGCCTTCCTGTCCCATCATCTCCAACCAGTCTGGCCATTCTCCTTTGACCTCTCTCATCAACAAGGCATTTTCATCTGCTCACTGGATAATTTTTGTTTTTCACACCATTTTGTGTAAACTCATGCTGCCACATGAATTGGATCATTGCATGAATGAGCAGGTGTAATGGTGCCACTTCATATTAAAGTGGCTGGTGAGTGTATATATGAATGCATTATGTTGTGTGTTAGTGAAATGATCTACTGTTTTTTATTCATGACAGTATCTGTAGAATATTAAATGATTTTAGGACCCTATAGAGAACCTGCATTTTGATAAATACTACTTCATTACAAATGTACGGTTTGGAAGCTGCATCTTTTTAAGTATTAGGATACAATTGTATGTATTGTCAAGATTTCACCTAGGGCTCTTTTATCTCTTTCTGTCTCTCTGTTTGTCTACTCTGTAGATGGCTGAAGTTTGAGGAGGATGTGGAGGATGGAGGAGAGAGGTGGAGTAAACCTTATGTAGCCACACTGTCTCTACACAGTCTGTTCGAGCTGCGCAGCTGCATCCTCAATGGCACTGTGCTGCTCGACATGAAGGCTGACTCCATCGAGGACATTGCAGGTACATGTGTGTGTGTGTGTGTGTGTGTGTTTGTGTGTGCTGGTTTTCTCATTGTAAAAAATGTACTCAGTGAATTTGAGTCTCTCAAATTTCAATCTCCCTGTGTTCAGATATGGTGATAGACAGCATGGTGGCGTCGGGGCAACTGGATGACTCGTTAAAGCCGAAGGTGCGAGAGGCTGTGCTGAAACGGCATCACCACCAGAATGAGAGGAAGCTAAGTAACCGCTTCCCGCTGGCTGTGCGCTCGCTCGCTGATATAGGCAAGAAACACTCCGAGCCGCTGTTATTGGAGCGCAGTGGTGAGGGCTTTCTCCGCACCCCTCCACACTCTACACACTTAGTTGCGCTCCATCATCTGTAATGTATTCAGCAACAACTGAGTCAGAGAACATTCACCACTTCATACAGGTAGCTTAGGATACATTCTTACTACATAAAAAAATGTCTCAAAATTCCTCATGATAGTGTCAATACCAAAAATAATACTGAATATCCATTTATATATATTTATATGTGGTAATGACATCTGATACACAATCCATATGTGGCAATGTGACTCAAACAGTCAGATCACACTTCATGTAACTAGATGCCTTAAATGCTGTGACTTCTGGCACTTTTCTTGTTACCACTAGATGTTTATAGGCTTTACTGAAGCTCAGAAACCCAGGGTCAGGTGCAGACAATTACACAGGACAGACACGCACCTTTATTTCAAAGAATGAGAACTTGCTGTGAACATCTCTTTACAGCATGCTGCTGGTCTGTTCATTTACTATATAAGTATATCGAGTATAATGATTAGTGTAAAATGCAGTGAGTGAAGGCAGGAAGCAAGTGTGAAAACTCAGTGTATGTTTTATTAACATATTAACATGAAACGTTGTCAGAAATCCACTATTCTGACATTGTGTCTATTTATGCCCTGCTGAGACAAACAGAAGTTTATAAATAGTATAAAGTATTCCAGGTCTAAACACAGAACAGGTGTACATAAAAATAGACAAAGCATTCAAGGACTAAACACAGAACAGGTGTACATAAAAATAGACAAAGTATTCAAGGACTAAACACAGAACAGGTGTACATAAAAATAGACAAAGTATTCAAGGACTAAACATAGAACAGGTGTACATAAAAATAGACAAAGTATTCAAGAACTAAACATAGAACAGGTGTACATAAAAATAGACAAAGTATTCAAGGACTAAACATAGAACAGGTGTACACAATAGGGTAACAGACCAATAACAGGACAGGGGCAAAGACAGGGCTGAAACAGAAACAATGCAAATGGAAATGTATTTCTGTTCTGAGAGATTTGTGAGTGCTGGAGAAGCACCATCTGTAATCTGTGCATTGAAGCATGATTAAAGAAAAAAAAATACATGAATTCCAATCTGACAGTTCTTATTCTTGCTACAAACTGGGTATGTACTGTATCCAATCAAGGGCCACATATGAAAATGGGTTATATATTTGATTTGAGGGGTTGGAAAGTAGGAAATGTATCCTATTACACTAATGAAGACATTTACACAATATACAGAGTGGTGACAAATTAAAGGAAAACCCAGTGGGCCTGTTATGTTGTTATGTTTTCGGGGCATTTATTTGTTTGACTCCACTTGTCCCCTTGAAGGGAGACATCACTGCAAATCTATACGAAGTTCTTCTGACTGATCACTTTTATCCTATTACGAAACATTTATATCCTGATAGGCACGGCCTCTTCTAGGATGACTCCGCCCCATCCACAGGGAACAAGGGCCCACTGAATAGTTTGATGAGGATGAAATTGAAGTGCATCATATGCTATGGCCTTCACACTCACCGGATCTCAACCCAGTTGAACACATATGTCATCAAAACCTGAGTGAAAAAAATCAAAACTGAGTAAAACTCTCCGAGAAGAATGGTGCTCATCGATCCAGTACAGTTCCAGAGTCTTGTAGAACCTATACCAAGATGTACTAAAGCTGTTGGTTTTTCCTTTAATTTGTTACTTGTATATACATTTTGGCATTTAGGTTCGTTATCTATGTGCCTTCAGAGCAGTACTGCCACATTTAAAAATCAGTTACACTTCACAAAAATAAATCATATGATACAAATCAATTGATACACAAATAGATTTGAATGTCCAGTTAGATGCCTGTTACTGTGAGAAACAATGGAGTCATGTCATTTTATCACCCAGCCCTATAAACAATATTGATTTAATATGAAATTCATTCTGTTTGGTGCTTCCATGACTTTTGTGATCACCCACTGCATTGCACACATCCCCTACAGCATTGTTTAATTTATATGTTTTACCCATGCCACCTTTTTTTGCGTGACCATTAGCAAGGATAACAAGGCTGCCTTGGAGTAGACTGTGATTATTCGCAGTAAAATAGCAGTATCACTCAGGCTTTAAACAGTGAGTACTTGGTGGTACTTGGTGCGGATAGGGCTACTCTATGCTCGTATCTGCTCTTTGCTTGCACTAAACATCTTGCCAGTTGATTGGAGCATGATGTTCATCTTGAGAAGGGACTTGATTCTGAAATTTGGACATTCTCTCTACAGTGTATGGTTCAATAATTTCAATCGCATTATGCTTATTATGATTGCATGGTGTGCTTTAATCTAGATTTTTCTACTAATATCAGTAATGGACACTTGGTGATTTTTAGAAACACTAACACTGATATGTTAATTACTGTATTCTCCTGCACAGCCAATGACATTGATTCTGCATTTTACCCATGATGCATTGTGTGATAAGCATGTATATAATTTCATGGGAATTTTGGGGGCAATTTTCTGTCCCTTTCCCTGCATGGCATATTTTCCATCCCCAGAAGAGACATTCTGGATCTCTTTCAGTTCTGCTTTCTTTTTTTCCCCTTCCTGTTTCCCATACCCAGACAAGCACTTGAACACGTCCTCATATCCTTACTGCATGCTTCTGCATCCCTTATGACTTCCCAGAATGCCCCTTTCCTTTTAAACCATTGCCCCTTTCCTCTCCGTCCTTTCTCCTCCTGCTAGGTGAGGGTTTGTCCACATCTCGTAACTCTCTTCTGAAACTGGGCGGCTCCATTTCCAACCTGTCCCAGAGGAGCGACTCGCGAGTCTCTATGCTCCTGAACCACCTCCTCCCTGGCCCCAGCCATGGTACCACACCCAGCCCTATCCCCACCCCACAGAGCACCCCACCATCTTCTCGACACTTTGACTCGACTGACAGAGCCCCACAAGTCCATCTGGAAATCCCTGAGGTTGTGGTGTCTCCACCAGAGGAGGAGGAAGAGTCGGAGGAAGACTTTCTGGATCTCAGAGCTGGTGACGACAAGTATTTGTGTGAGTGATGGCATGAACAGAGATGCAGTTACTCATCCCTCCATATTTTCATCAGACACTCTATTCCTTCATATCATTCTCACCTTTCTATTCCTCCCTTTTGAGCATGTATGACTCCATCACCAATTGGTCTCCATTTGTCCATTTGTCATATTATCATATCTTTGGACCTGTCTTATGTCCCAAAGTGTATGCATGCTCTACTTTATTTATTTACCCATCCATCCATCCATCCATCCATCCATCCATTGCTTTATATGCTTTCTCCTGGCATCTTGCCCTTGTCATTAATCTCTGTGTCGATGAATGTGTGTGTAATGGCTCCATAAACACTTCCATTTGCAAAATAACTTCAGCTCTAACAACCTGGGAAAATAAGACCCATTCTCTACCCTGCTGTGTGTGTGTGTGTGTGTGGATGTGTGTATGTGCGCCCACATGCCTTGTTATGTTTTTTTTTGGTTATGCAGTAAACTTTCCCATCGACATTATTTTAAGACTACACGGACAGTTTCCAACTGTTATACTTTATTTATGCCCTACTCAGCTTTCCTCAGTGCCTGTGCTCCCAGGAGTGTTTAAGACAAACCTGTACACCTCTGTGGGCATTCAGCTCCATCCTCGAGTTTTTAGACTGCTCTGCACAAGAAGCACTTTCTCAGGCTCTACATGTCAATTAGTATATATTAGAAAAGTACATGTACTGTATATACACGTGTGTATTTGTGTTTACCAGCAAAACTGTGTTTGTGAGGGATGGTGAGTTTGTGGTGAGTGTGGTATGTGTGTTTAGTTAGTGTGCATTCTTCAGTTAATCTCTGAATAAAGGCGTGTTGGCATCTCTGGCATGTGTTCTGCTTTGGATAGTCTGTCCCTAGTACCACATTGCTGACTGAGGAAACCTGCCAACCTGCTCAGGTGCCCACGTACACCATGACACCCTTTTCCAGCATGAGTCCAGCATGAACGAGTCCGATGAGTAGATTATATCAAGGACAAACTGTGTAATTCACGTGAAGTACCAATGTACCATAGAACCTCTGGTGATATTTGCTTCTGTGGTCATCCACAAATGAGCTGAGATGACATTAGGAAGAGAACGTGATGGGAATTAAAACAGATTTTTGTCTTTGGTTTGTAGACAGTTTGTTAGTTTGTAGACACTATGTAGTAGTTTTAATAGTCTGCATCATAATGTTTTTTTCAGCTTCCTTATTACTTGACTAAGCAATACATGTTTTGAGAATGAGATTTACTAATCGTCTTACTGCTGCGTTATCATAGCTGGCAAAGATGGTCTACCAATTTGGCCAGCTCAGACTGTGCTTTGGCCGCTGTCAGACCAAGCTGGGTTTTCAGCAGGGATATTATTTCAAGTACCTTTCATGAGAGTGCAGTAGCTTAAAAAAAAATCCAAAGCAACAGAAAAACAATGTTCGGACTATTGTCGGGAAATTGCAACTATCAACCATATGACACAGCCATCCATGGCTGGGAGCCAAGGGCACGTGCTGTCTAGGTTTTAAAACAGTTTTATCATTAGGCTATTCTGGCTAAATGAATATTGTCATACTGAGACAGCAGCAGTATCGAGTTTATTCTGTGTTACTCGTGACTCAGCTAGATTATGAATATTTCATAATACTAATTTGGGAGAAAATCAAAAATGTGGCCACCTGGAGAAAGATCATGTGGTGCTGAACATCTGCTTGTGCTTGTGTTTTTGCCATTCTGAGAAGCAACTTTTCTCCTTCTGTTTATAACGCTGGTGCATTCTCTCTCTCAGGTACGTTGGCGTCGTCTTCTTCTCTCTCTGGCTCTGTGGATGCAGGAAGGTCGAGTGAAAACAGATCAGCCAAGTCAGGCAACAGCAAAGATGGCAGCACTGTAGATCTTAGCAAGGTAATACATAAACACACACACACACACACACACAAATGCAATGCAACTGGAATGCAAACACAATATATGATCCTCTCACCAATCAAGTGGTTAAAGTTGTAACAACACTGTTGCTAAGCAACAGGGACGACAAGCTCAAGCTAGCTAATAAGCTAATGACTGAGATGATTTAGCTAGCTAGCATATAGCCTTTAAGTCTTTTGTATGAGCGGTGTAAAGGTGACAGTAGGATGACAGTAGAGTGACAGTAGAAATGAAACAAAATCATCAGGAACATTTACATTTCCCTCAGATGTGTTGGTAAAATACCAAGAAAAGACCCTGAATGACTAAAATGACACTGTAATTATAGTTAGCATCACTTGCTGAAAAAAAAACTTCCATGGCTTCTGCCTTATTGAGAAATGTCAACATCAGGAATGATAACGTTTCACAAAGTTTCAGCTTCTGGATATCACAGGAGAGGCACCAGTTATGTGGTGACACTCCATATAAATCCAGACTAATACACACACATGATTCTCTTACTATCCTTGTCAGGACTTTTAATTGAAATAATAATTAAGGTAGCTAATTAATGCTATGCTACACCTAACGTAAACCTCTGTAACCAAAAGTACATCTTTTGAATTTTTTCTTTTAGGTTTTTTTTTTTTTTTTTTAATAAAAGCTACAGTTTTTGTTTAAAAAAAAAAAGATAAACGTTTTTCTTGTGGGGACCAGCCAAATATTCCTGTTGTTCTTTTCAGCTGTTCCTTTTAGGGGTCGCCACTTGGATTGTTGGTCCGTATGTTTTGATTTGGCACAGGTTTTATAGTCGATACCCTTCCTGATGCAACCCTCCCATGTTATCCGGGCTTGGGACCGGCACTGAGAGTACACTCCCAGTGGCTGGGTTGGTTCCCTGCCCAGGAATCGAACCCACGGCGGTGAGAGCGCGGGATCCTTGGCTGCTAGACCACCAGGGACAAAGATTTCTAACTGTCAGATATTCCTATCCTTGTGGGGACATTTGTTCTCCAGGAAGATATAAAAAAAACATCCACCAGCGTTTGAATGTACACACATTTTTGACCAGGATTTGTTTTATGTCTCGCTCTTGGATACTGTTTATTGTCTCAGACAAGACCACACTGTGTGTATTCACTGGAATTTTCCACCATGTAAACACTGCTTAACTTATTCGTGTCCTCTGTTCATGGATCCACAGAAGTCCGGGACGTCCAAAACCACATATTATTCACTATAAAGTGTTATTCAGGAAATTTCATGAACTCATGATTCATGTCTGAAAGTCAGCGGTGGAGAATACTTCAGTAATTTACTGTACTATACTTTATTATTTTGATGTGTTTATACTTTACTTGAGTATTACTGACATTGAATCTTACTTAATTACATTTCCATGAATTTTTTACTCCTTACTCCTTTGTCTGCTAAACATTGATTTAAAACAAAACTGATAAGCATTCAATAAGTAAAAAAAAGTTACTTTGCACATGGAATTAATTTAACGTTAGTTTAATTCCGTTAGTTTTACTTTTTTAATACTTGATTACATTTGAAAGTAGCAACTTTGTACTTTCACTGGAGTACTTCATTTTTAATGAATTTTTTTTCTTTTGTTACACATTATCTATATTTTGACTTAAGTAAAAGTGTAGAATAGTGTAGACTCACTCTTTATATCCGATAAGGCACTGCAGCTGGTGAGTGTCTAAAGCCGGTAGCCTAAAACATGCAGAACAACCTTCACACACTTTGCATTTTGTTGAAAAATAGCAATAAGGCACTGTTGTGGAAAAGCTCTCATTTAGACCGCTCTGTATTTTGGTCCTGAAGGGTTTTGAAATTCTCTGAGTGATTCACAGTAATTGATGTCTCCTTGACTCCTTGATTCTCCGTCCTTTAATCAAGCGAAGTCTGTCATCTATAAATGCACTTTGGGAAATTAAGGAACAGTGAGAGCGGTCGCTGTCAGATGAAGGATACACAGGTCCCATTTTATATTAAATGTAATTATATTCATTTAATTACTGTGTATTATATAACTGTATTAATTATAATGTAACTACGCTGGATGTTTATTTAAGTACGTGTGCATTTGTCAGTTTTTTTCTTTTGTTAGTGCACCTTGATTTTGATAATATTGTATTTGATGTCTGTTTTCACGTTTTAAAAGAAACCGTTTTCATTCATGTAAAAAAAGAAAGCTAAAAATAATGAACACTGAAGAGGAGGACAAAAAAATGTAAAAAATTTTAATTTAACATTTAACACTGAATGTCAATTGTTACTTATTTTTAAAACGTGATTTTAGTTAATTTTTTTTGTTACTTTTTAAAAAAATATTTAACACTGAAATGGAAAAAAGTAAAAAATCTGTAAAAATTTCAACATTTTACAATTTTAAAATATAACATTTTAACATCATATCAGCTGCTTCCAGTCAGTTTTTAATTATTAAAAAAAATCATAGTATCATATCATATCATATCATATCATATCATATCATATCATATCATATATCACCCATTTCCTACAAATATTTCAGTGTATTTTTTTTTTATAAAAAGTTACGCTTTATAAGTGCACAGTTCCTGTGTAATCTATAAGTGCATTAAGATGTACAGTAAAAAAAACATCCTTACTAATGACATTACAGTTGCTTGTGTAATTTATAGTTTATAGTGTAACTACACAGTTATTTGAGACTCTTCATATAAAGTTGGACTGATAAAATAATCCAATATATGATAAGGACAAAATGAATTTTATTATTTAAACAAGAAACAGTTGATATGAATAAAAATCAGGGATAAGAGATTATAATGTATCTGACAGTACCAGTCTTCTGGTACTGGTACTGTCTTGACTTTTCAGTACTGTATGCTGTATTTGTCTATAACCCGTGATGAGGAGAATCTGTGTGTTGTACGTGATAAACATGTACAGTATATGATAAAACGTCAACATTTAAGCATGTATGCGTGTGATGTATGCATGTGAACTTTTTAATTGATGGTCATCAATCATCAGTTTTGTGGTTTTTGTGTTTCACTGACAGGTGACACAGCAATGATTGACGTGCATATGGTGTTGATTCTTCCCGTTTGTGTTCCTAACATTAAGGACTCTCATATTTCCTTCTCTCAGGTGGACATGAACTTCATGAAGAAGATTCCTCCAGGGGCGGAGGCCTCGAACGTGCTGGTAGGTGAAGTGGATTTCCTGGAGAAACCGATCATAGCCTTTGTTCGTCTCTCGCCTGCTGTGCTGCTCACGGGACTCACGGAAGTGCCTGTGCCAACCAGGTAATCTGTAATCTGTAATATGAGTAAGCAGTAATATGCGGGATGGAAGGTAGTATAATTCACAAAATAGATTTACAATACGCATTAATGTCATCCAAGCTTGACTGCACTATGCATTATTTAGAAAATGATTATGGAGACGTGTTAGCTAAGTACGGAATAAAACACTCTGTGCCGTGCTGTGATAGGAAATTAATCAGTGACTGGGTGGTGTGATGAAGCCTGACATGAAGTGGAGTTACTGTTACCACCAGGAAGTTGATTACTTTCCTATATCAGCAGTGTTTTATATCTCCTATACCACAGCAACTATTCATTTTGTTTTCATTCTAAACCTTAACGTTATACTTTTTATCCTTTTATAGTTACATTTACTGTTGTTGGAACGTCAGGAAAGCCAGTTGATTCCTGTTTCACTTAGCTATAGCAGCTGTAAACAGTCTTTCCCTCGCTTTTATCTCATTCATGAAGTTAATAATAAGGGAAAAGAAACTGCAACTTGTCATGTTACCGAGAAACCAGGAAGCGTAAAGTTGTCTGTTCAGAAGACTTTCTTGTCGTGGAAAACTTACTGACTTTTACAAAGCATTGACACTGGAGACACCTTCCATAAATGTTAAATTATATCAATGATATTAAAGTATTATAATTTCATGGTGAACGAGCTGTTACTATAGAAACAAGAAAGTTTAAAAATGAGTGCAATCAGAGTGTAAAGCTCTGATTTGCTTGGCAGCCGACACTCTTGTCAGTGCTGCTGTTATAGAAAATTAATCAACACCTTCTGACCGATGAGAACTGAGCATTCAGCAGTGCTGTGGTATAACATGTCTTTAACATACATTGTTTACATATTTTAATATTATTTACTACCCAGTATAACCATTCTCATGAGATTGTGTGTGTGTGTGTGTGTGTGTGTGTGTGTGGGCCAGGTTCTTGTTTCTATTACTAGGGCCATATGGAAAAGGTCCTCAGTACCACGAGATCGGACGCTCCATGGCCACTCTAATGACAGATGAGGTAAAACGTTCGCTAATGGACCATAACTTAGTTACACAGAGTAGATTAAAGGAGCATGGATTCCTGTGATCATCCTCAAGGACCTGCTGAAATTAAATCAATGTTCCAATAATAACATAACAGCTACACAGATACGCACAATAAACATATCAACTCTGAGTGTTAGGGTGTGCATATTTTTAAGATTCCATTTCTGAGTGTCGGCATTACGTCCAAATACAAATACAAAAGTGCAGGTATAAATGCAGCCAAGACGACAATGCATTTAAAATGTCACTTCAGGAGGTGACGGATGGATTTTAGCCAGATGTTGTGCAAGTGTACATTACGGATGGAAGGAAAAGCAAATTAACCTCAGAAAACCAGTCCAGAAGTCTGCGATATGATATTGATTTACAAGTTTGGGGTCTGGCACAAATCAGAAAGGAAACTGGCCGAGAGTCAATACAACCTTTGGCACATGTGTTTATAAGTGCAATGAATTTTGGCTGGATACCAGACAGTAGTAGAGGCAGAGATGGTATTCAGAATTTGTCATTTAATTATTTAATGCATCAACTACTCTTACATATTAATAACATTTGTAGGTGTAAGAAATAAAACTCAGCTGAAAATTATTCAAACATTATGATAGTAATAGCTGAAAAATTACATCTTCCCCTGCAAAACTAGATCTACACTCCTTTTTCTCCTACATTACACATCAGAGCTGGCTTGTAGCTTTCAAACAGAAATGAGAAAAATGCATGGTCCTGATTGGTTAATCCTGTTTCTGATCATTGTACCTGGTAGCCAAGGGAATGTGATTAAACAAACTATAGGAGGCATTCATTTGACATCTGGGGCATTTAATTATGGAGGAATTGTGAAGATGACTTTGCTGACTTTTTCTGAACCTCATTTTAGAGCGGTTACTGTGCAAACCAATGTTAATTGAGCCCTATATAAAGAACTGTGTGGTATGTGTGTTATATTAATCATCCATGAATAATTCCACATTTGGGAACTATCATAAAATATTTTAAGGGGTATAAAAAGTGGTTGTCTAATGCACTGTTTTTGAAACTTGCAAGGTGAAAGGTTGCAGTACAACAGCATTTTAGTGAAATATTCATCCCCATGCTGTATGACAAAAGGCAGAGGTGGTGTGATTTCTGTGTACTTTACTTCAATTTGTTACTCATTGCTAGCATGTACACTCACCGTCTACTTTATATATATATAAACACCTGTACACCTGCTTATATAGGCAGTTGGGTCAGTCCATCTCAAGTGGTCCACTAATTGTAAAGTTGGTTGCTTGACAATTTTTAATTTTTCTAAGTTATTTTTTGAATGATTACCTCTATGTAACACAATACATAATACGTAATACGTAATACAAAAACACCATTTTTTAAAAATGCGCTTGGTTTAAGCATGTCGAGACGCCAATCTTTGTGTAATGGCACACAACAAATTTTGGTTATACAGCTGTTTACGGAAACCTAAACACTGGAAAAAGAGCAGGTGATATTTTTTCTGATCTTCAACTGTCCTGTTTGGGTGAGTCTGTGTCCATGATAGCCTCAGATTCTTGCTGACAGGAGTGGAAACCAGTGTGGTCTTCTGCTGTTGTAGCACATCCATCTCAAGGTTTGATGTTTTGTGCATGCTGAGATGCTTTTCTGCTCACCATGGTTGTAAAAAGTGATGATCTGAGTTACTATATCCTTCCCGGCAGCTCAAAACATTCTGGCCATTTTCCTCTGACCTCTCTTATCAACAAGGCGTTTCCACCCACAGAACTGTTGCTCACTCGGTGTTTTTTGTTTTTCGCACCATTCTAGAGACTGTGGTGTGTGAAATTCCCAGGAGATCAGCATTTACTGAAATACTCAAACCAGCCCATCTAGTAACAACATTCATTCCACGATCAAAGTCACAGAGATCACACTCTTCATTTTGATGTTTGATGTGAACATTAACTGAAGCTCTTGACCTGTATCTGCATGATTTTACGCATTGCGCTCCTGCCACATGATTGGCTGATTGAATAACTGCATGAATGTGCACATGTACAGGTGTTCCTATTGAGTTCCTATTAAAGTGGATGTTAAGTGTAGGTGTACATTAACTTTATGCACTACTGAAGCTGGAAACAGTGCCAAATAATGCCAAGACCTCTAGTGGATAAATTAATAACTGCAGCTGTGGATCAGCAAAAGCCAGAAGAGGGCAACTTGTAAACGAGCAACTTGTAAAGAGTTTTTCCCCCATATTAAAGTCATCATCCTACAGGTTGTATCTTTTGTGCCCCAGTTTAGATTGCAACTTAGAGTTATACACTATATTACCAAAAGTATTCGGTCACCCATCCAAATGATCAGAATCAGGTGTGCTAATCACTTGGCCTGGCCACAGGTGTATAAAATCAAGCACTTAGGCATGCAGACTGTTTTTACAAACATTTGTGAAAGAATGGGCCGCTCTCAGGAGCTCAGTGAATTCCAGCGTGGAACTGTCATAGGATGCCACCTGTG
>CM040983.1:6040384-6056190 GCA_022985145.1 Pangasius djambal | reverse complement strand
CCAACATCAGTGTGTGACCTCACCAATGCGCTTTTGGAAGAATGGTCAAAAATTCCTATAAACACACTCCTCAACCTTGTGGACAGCCTTCCCAGAAGAGTTGAAGCTGTAATAGCTGCAAAAGGTGGACCGACATCATACTGAACCCTATGGGTTAGGAATGGGATGGCACTTAAGTTCATATGTGAGTCAAGGCAGGCGACCGAATACTTTTGGTAATATAGTGTAGTTTTCCAAAAGCATCATGAGTGATCATATTAACTGAGAGAGTGTTTAATGTGATGCTCGCTCTATCATTTAACAAAAATCATTGTGAAGCAATGCTTTCAGGAAACTCAAAGCTCAGATTGGTATTGAAGTGAGGTTTAGCGACATTCAGATGATCGGAAACTGTTTTATATTCCAGACTTGCTGGAGGTTCAGGTTAAGTAAACACTGATTGTGAATGTTGTGCAGTAATCACTCATTTTTTGTCTCTATGTTCCTGCATCCCAGATATTCCATGACGTGGCATATAAAGCCCGGGACAGAGCTGATCTCCTCTCTGGCATCGATGAGTTTTTAGACCAGGTGACTGTTCTTCCTCCAGGAGAATGGGACCCCACGATCCGCATCGAGCCTCCTAAGAATGTCCCATCACAGGTCAGAGGTCATGCTGGGAGCTTTACCGCTAGCTTGCTAACTATGGCTTTAAACACTTCCAAAGAGCTAGCTTATCAGTGTCACTGCTGCACTGTTAAAAAATCCTCCACCCAAATAACATCTGCTCTCAGGGGATTATCTGGTGGTCTCTTTCAGGGATGGATTCTCGAAATATTTACCAAAGATTTGTTCAATTTGGTCAAAACCACCTTAACTTCTTTATCTGATATGACTAGCATAGCTAGCATAGCTAACTAACACTGCTTTTTGTCTATGTGCTATTTAAATAAACTTGAACTGAAACAGACTGAGAGAA
Organism: Pangasius djambal; assembly: GCA_022985145.1. Lineage (NCBI taxonomy): Eukaryota > Metazoa > Chordata > Actinopteri > Siluriformes > Pangasiidae > Pangasius > Pangasius djambal. The sequence goes on along the minus strand of CM040983.1, from coordinate 6,055,232 downwards.
CAGACATGCTGCATAACAGCAGATGGGCCACAGTCAGTAATTGTATAACTGATAATTGATTGTGGGGATGAACTGTCTGCTGTAGAAGCGTGTCTGTGTGTTTGTGTGGGTGTGTTGCTCATGTGCTGCTCCAACTTTCTGTTGTAGATAAAGAGGAAGAGGCCGTCGCAACCTAACGGCACCGTGACTCCTACCGAGCCGAGCCAGGAGGAGGAACACCAACCTGGCCCTGAACTTCAGAGAACAGGGAGGTGAGAACACACACACACACACACACCAGAGAAATTTGCATACTGCAGCTAAATTACAATGTGAAGATAGAAACACACCCAGGCATCAGTGTTACAACATCGTTTATATATATATTTTTTTTTTACCACAGTGCTGTTAAAGGCTCGATTCTGATAGATCAGAACTTTCTATAACAGCAGCTCTGACAGCACTTCTGGCTGTAAGGCAAATGCGCCCATTCTAATATGTTATCGTTTCTATAGTAACAAATTATATTTTACAAGGTACATGCGTGGTGGATGATCCACATAAACAGATTGAAGGTTGTGTGTAATTGTGTGTATTATGGTGTTTATTTAGCATTTTTTGGAAGGAGTCTCCAGTGTTAGTGCTTTGTAATAGCATGTCTTCTGCCACAGGAAAGCCTTCAGGTCAGAGGACTAGCTGCATTTAGGACTAGCCTACTTGTTTTCCAGAAGTTCCACAACATTATATGTGACCAAAACATTTAGCACACTGTGAATATAGCTTCTGTGCTAACTTCACTAGGCTAGCATATCTGGTTATCTAGCTAACAGTAATTAACACTAATAAGTTATGTACACTGCCTCAGGTAATGGTTGTGTCATGTAGGCTGACTAAAATTAAACTATGGAAACGTTAAGTGCACTATGGTTGTGACATTTGAAAGTGCTCCCCATCTAACCAACTAATCAGGTATGACTAGCATAGCTAGCTAGCTAACAAACTAACACCAGCCAACAAGACAATTTGTAGGTAATGCTACATTTGTGGTGCCTTGTAAATGGCACTTTGCAAGTTGCCATAAGAACATCATTTCCCACAATAGCTTATAGCAACAATCTATCCAGAGGACAACAGCGAATAGTTTAGCAACAATCTATCCAGTGGACAATAGCAAGTAGCTTAGCAACTCTAATGATTGGATAACTCTAATGTTGATAATTATTTTCTCAAAACAGTGATTAGTATGGTCAGTGTTATAGATTTAACTAAGTACTGTGTCTGTATATTAACTGCTCTAAAGCCAATACTGCTATAAACTCAATTAACAGTAGAGAAGGAGCACTTAACTCTGAGCGGCCATGTTGATTTGACATCACTCTGTAAACAGGGGAAGGAACTGGTGGTTTAGAAGACAACCCAAAGTTGACGAGTTGAAATTTCTAGTTGAGCTTTCACCAGTTGTAGGCGGGGAATTACAGTTTGCATCTTCACCTTGAATCCAGCATAATTACCTACGCTGCCTCTCAGTGTTTGTGTCACACTGTTAGCTTACCTTTGACTGTATGAAGGACTTTTGGGATCAGAAGGTTGTAAGTTCAAATCCCAGCATTGCCAAGCTGCCACTACTGGCCCTTGAGCAAGGCCCTTAACCCTCAACTGCTCAGTTGTATAAATCAGATAAATGTAAGTTGCTCTGGATAAGGGCATCGGCCAAATGCCGTAAATGTAAACAAAAAAATATATATATATTCGCAGTTGGCTCACATTTATAAAGTGAGAGGTCAGTTTACTGTGTTACTTTGCTGGAATGCATACACACATTTTATTCCATGTGTAATGGATCACAGAAAGTTTGGCCAGGAGGCAGTGTGTCCTCTACTTCCTTCAGTCCTTTCTGTGTAAAAGCCTTAGATAGCGTTGTGGTGAATGTAACTGAATGAATATGCACAGCCTTGTCCTTTCATCTCCTACATTATTGAACACTGCTGGCAGCTCTCGATAAACCTTTTCATTCTGATTCGTCTCGTTTTTCCTCTCTGAAGGCATGCTGGAGCGGGACTGCACACACTACACACACACACACACACACACACACACACACACACACACACACACACACACATATCCTCCACATTATACTATACTGCTGTGAGTTTATATCCTTGAAAGCACCCACTGCTATAAAATGCATCTGTACTGCTAGAGGATGAGCTGTTTTCCTTCAGTAATTGCTAATAATCAAGACCAAAAAGGACTAAATGTCCTAATCAGATGGTGTCCTCACAATCATTCAGTCCTCACAAAAAAGCAGCTTTTATTATTTAAAAAAACTAAATATTTTCTCTTGATTACTGAGATTAAGATTAGATTTAGGTGTAGACATAGCATTAATTAGCTATAGAAATAATTACGTTAAGAGAAGGTTCGCACAAATATAGTAAGAGTACTGTGTGTGTGTGTATGTGTGTGTGTGTGTGGAGAGAGCAGTTCCACCAGCTCTGAACAGATACTAACCAAGTCAACGCTCCTCATTTTGACAGTCTGCTTATGCTAATTAAACAAGTTGAAAGTTTAGCATGTACAACTGCCTTTGAGCAGTGACGGCTTCTTCCTCTCTATTTCTTAAAAATATCCATTCTGTACGAGTTTGTTAAAAGCCAGACCTTTTGAAATGAGCATTACCAAGAATGGCAGTACACTACGGCTGCAGGGATAAATCACAATTAGAGACATTGTGATATCATTCGATATGATAGGAGTTAGATCAGGGTTGAAGCTAAACTTTGTAAAATGGAATTCAGTGAAATTGTGATATTATGGGAAAATATTAATATAACTACACCCCCCATAGCTCAATGCTAGGTCACACAACACTGTGAGTCTGGTACTGTATATTAAGTCGCATTAGTCCCAGGTACTGTATACTGATTCTATGTGTGTGTGTGTAGGATTTTCGGTGGGCTGGTGTGTGATGTAAAGCGTAAAGCTCCCTTCTACTGGAGCGACGTGTTGGATGGCTTCAGTCTGCAGTGTGTGGCATCGGTGCTCTTCCTTTACTGCGCCTGCATGTCTCCTGTTATCACGTTCGGAGGACTGCTAGGAGAGGCCACCAAGAGTAACATCGTGAGTGTTTCCCACACACATAGATACACAATACTCAGAATCACTGATATAGAGATATAAGAGTGTGTGTGGCAGCGTGTATGTGTGTGTGTGTGTGTGTGTGCGCAGAGTTGTGTAACCGTTTCATAAACTGAGCCGCAGTTTGTGGAGGTGACATATGAGCTCTGACAACTTGGGCGAGTGCCTGGAAAAACAGGACCTGCTCACGCTCAACATACCCTCCTGTTTGTGTGTGTGTGTGTGTGTGTGTGTGTGTGTGTGTGTGTGTGTGTGTTTCTCTCTGTCTTTCTCTCTCTCAGAGTGCTATCGAGTCATTGTTTGGAGCATCTCTCACAGGCGTGGCGTTCTCTCTGTTCGCCGGTCAGCCTCTGACCATTCTGGGCAGCACAGGGCCTGTACTCGTGTTTGAGAAAATCCTCTTCAAGTTCTGCGAGTGAGTCAAGGGCTGCATCTCAAATGGTGCACAATTCACTGCCTGCTATACACTATACAATGTGTGTACTTTAATAACACATAATATGCATCCATTTAAACACTAACCTTCTTTTAATAAGCAGTATAAGGGGTTGCTTAGGGCCCCCGGACCACCATGGGGCACCATGATTTTGAAACTAGATATGCAAAAAAAAAGCACACTTTCCCTTGGTGGAAAGGTTCATGTATCATGTAGTTGCAGGGGAGCCCTTGTGATGTGAAATGAATAGGAACTGCAATTTATGTAACTAAATTAGAAAACTAATGTCAGAAGATCATGGAGAAGTAGAGATGCAAAAAAGAAAAAGAGAAAAAAACAGACCCAAAAGGGTAAGAAATTAATGCTAATTAAATGGATTTAGTCAATCTGCTTTCTTGCTTCTGCTTGTTGATGCAGCTGAAATAGAAATAATTAGTGGCTTACTAGCTGGTATAGCTACAGCAAGAAGTGTCAAGTTGCTACCTTGTTACTACTAAACAAAAATAGAAAATTAAATAAAAAAACAAATAAAAGAAAATTGCTAAAAAATGTGAATGCATGTCTATGTGGGAGTCTAATATGGACTCAGAGGTGTTTCTGTGTGGGTTCTCTGGTTTTCTCCCATGTACAAAAACATGCCAATAGGTGGATTGGCTTTGCTAAATTGCAACTAGTTGTGAATGTGTGTGTGCATGGTGCTCTGTGATGGACTGGCATGGCATCCAGGGTGTATTCCCACCTCATGCCCAGTGTTCCCGAGATAGGCATGGGACCTTGATCAGGATAAAGCAGGATGAACATGAATTAGTGAATGAACATGGAAAAAAAATCCTCTTCCTCTTCCTGTGTGTCACTAGGGATTATGGGATGTCCTACTTGTCACTGCGTGCCTGTATCGGACTGTGGACGGCGTTCCTCTGTATAGTGCTGGTGGCAACTGACGCGAGCTCGCTGGTGTGTTACATCACACGCTTCACAGAGGAAGCATTCGCCGCTCTCATCTGCATCATTTTCATCTACGAGGCTCTGGAGAAACTACTGCACCTCCAAGAGACCTATCCCATCAACACAAACACTGACCTGGATAACCTCACACTATACAGGTACACGCGCTGCACTCTTTGCACTGTACAGTAGAGTAGTTGTAGTGACATATACGATGTCTCCATGTGTCCCGCTCTATCTTTTTTAGCTGTCAGTGCTCGGCTCCCAGTCAAATGTCAAATGAGACACTGCAGCTCTGGAACTCAACGGGACACACCACAGATTCAATACCATGGAATCAACTCAATGTGTCGGTCAGTATACCTCTACTCCTCTCATACACACACATACACACACACACTCAGACATTTACATTTCCACCATCCAGACCAACTTACACAAGTTGTTTCTCTTTGTCTAGTCATGTTGTGGCATTGGTCTAAAGATACAGTTCTATCAGGTTGGAAACAAGCATCAGTTTTTCTTTCAGTTTAGTGCATTACTAGTGTTTGTTTAAGTCTGTAGTGAAATGGGTGTGTCTTCAGTCCACATTTGATGGTACAAGTCAGGGACTTGGCTGTTACGTGCCAGTACAGATGCTTGTGTTGCTTGCTTGTGTTCTGATGGGTGTTGACTCCGACATTGTCACAAAGCAGCTTTACAGAAATCTGGATGTAGACAGTGGGACAGTGGTGAAGAAAAACTCCCTGAGATGACACAAGGAAGAATCCTTAGGAGGAACCTCAAGAGTTGGTGACACTGGACAGTGGGATTACAGTATACGGATATAGAAGAGTAAAGACTAACAGTACTGAGTGTGCTGAAAGGATCATATATCTTTATGATTGCATAAATGAAGTTTTTAAAAACAAGCCTACAGTATTCTGGTGAATTTAGCCACAGATGAACTTGGGCATAAACTGTTTTTGGGCATTTGACCATTGCGATCAAATAGCGGGTCCATATAGGTTTTGAATCTAACGTAGGCAGCCAGTGGGGGGGAATGCAGAAGGCAAGTTTGGGTAACTTAGTAAGTCTGAAGAAACGTTGGCTTGTTGCATCCAGGATCAGTTGTAAGAACCTAGTTGTATAAAATAACAAAGGACTACAGAATCTAGCCTTTTTGAAGAAAAGTTGTCAAATACTCCTTTTGTTGTAACAGAAGAAACCTGCTTGACAATCTAAGGTATGCAGACTGAGTCTGAGAGGTCATCCTTGATGAGATCTGTTAGACACACCAAGATCCAAATAACCACTGGGATATCTGATGGTTCATCCTTAGAAAACATGCTCTGCAAATGGATGGTTAATGTCTCTAGCTTTCTAGTGGAGTTGTCCTTGTGGGGTCTCACAGGTTCCCAACTCTGGTCCTGGAACCCCCTGAACCCCCGGTCCTAATCTAACACACTTATTCAGGAAGGGCACTGATTAGTTGAATCAGGTGTGTTAGAGCAAGGAAAACACTAAAATATGCAGGATTCTCCAGGACTCCAGGAATGGAAACTAGTGCCCCAGAGGGGATAAAATGAACTTTTTTCTAACAGTGAAAGGAAAGATGAGCTGAGTGTCATCAGCATACCTGTGGAAGGAGAAGCAGTGTAGAGATTGGTGTAGGGGGAAAAGAGAACAGGACCAAGCACTCAGCTTTGTGGGACACCATAGTGTTAATGGAACAATTGTGTATCCTGTCCCTGCCAACTGATATGAGGACCCCTATAAGTAGGATACAAACCACTGCCTTGCTGTGACGGTGATTCCAAGGACGGATGGTTAGGGACTAATAATAGTTTGGATGATTTAACACACACACATAACCTTGTCAGTGACTTGGGACTAGCTACACTGTGTGTGTGTGTGTGTGTAGATGTGTAAGCTCCTGCATGGCGAGTTTGTAGGTCCTGCGTGTGGACACCATGGGCCTTTCATCCCTGACGTGCTGTTCTGGTCCATCATCCTCTTCTTCACCACATTCTTCCTCTCCTCCCTGCTTAAACAGTTCAAGACGGAAAGATACTTCCCTACCAGGGTGACCCCACACACACATTCACACACACACACACACACACTACTACTACTTTAAGGTTAGGTATAGCATCATCTAGCTACAGTAATACAGATGTCAGAGGATGTACCTTACAAAAATAGTAAAATCTGAATATGTGTGTGTGTTTGTGTAGGTGCGCTCCACTATCAGTGATTTTGCCGTGTTTTTGACTATAATGGTGATGGTGCTGGTGGATTATCTGGTTGGGATTCCGTCACCCAAGCTCAATGTGCCTGATCGCTTTGAGGTAAAACACACACACACACACACACACACACACACACACACACACACATACAAACTCAAAGGTGGTGCATGCTTTATAATGGATAAATCCAATGACATAATATGATTTGCTCGCTGTACTATTTGTATTTAAAATGGTTAACCGTAGAAGCCATGCTTCTATTATTAATCAATCAATCAATCAATCAATCAATCAATCAATCAATCAAGTAGTGCATTCATTTTAAATGTATTAATTGTGTTTGTGTTGATTATTTAAATTTTTACTTTTCTAGAAGTTCTACTTCTAACACTATAACTTTTTCATGAATTATATTAAAGAAAATATAAGTTTCATAAAAGAAATCTACATATATCTAGCAGTGTATTTATCTGTATCTCTGTGTCTATTCCTAGTACCAACTGTATAACATTAAAGGTGCATTAGGTAAGACTTGTCAAAATTGGGCAAGATTAGATCTCTAACATTAAAAAATAGACGTAGTTGAATAAGAATTAAATTATTTTTTTTACTCCTTGAGCACATGTACACAAAGCTCCACCCCCAGAACCTACGGTCTGTCTAAGGACTGTGTAGACATCACTGTCATGCACCTTGAAAGCCAAATAATCACACGATAAACACGCAACATTCAGCTCATAATGATTTATGAGGATGGTCATAAGTGAAGTCGCTGTCCAATTTTCTTTATAACCTCTAATGAGCTCTAAGCTACAGTATTAACATCTTAGCATCGTTAGCTAAAAGATGGGCCATTCAAGCATTCCGGACCATAAAGCAGTTTTCCAAATGGCTTTTTTCAGCACTTGTGCTAAGGCCATGGCTTAAACCATCATTTTTTTTTATCATGTTCTACATATTTTTCCAGGATATTTGTACTAGTAAGTAATCTGAAATTCGACTATTGCACCTTTAATATTTCACATTTGGTTTGAGTCTCGTGTGTGTTCACTCTGTGTGTGTGTGCGCGTGTGTGGGTGTGTGTTGGTGTGTAGCCCACCTCGAAGCACCGTGGCTGGCTGATCTCTCCGCTTGGTTCTAACCCCTGGTGGATGGTTCTGGTATCAGTAGTTCCTGCACTTCTCTGCACCATCCTCATCTTCATGGACCAGCAGATCACTGCTGTCATCATCAACCGCAAGGAGCACAAACTCAAGGTAGCACACACACACGCGCGCACACACACACACACACACTACTGCTAAATCTGAACACACATCATCCTCTGCAAGAACCTCAACCCTCATTTTCACTACACTGCTTAGTGATGGATGACCTACTGCTCTCTATCCCTGCAGAAAGGCTGTGGTTATCATCTGGACCTGCTGGTGGTGGCCGTGATGTTGGGTGTGTGTTCAGTGATGGGGCTGCCGTGGTTCGTGGCTGCCACCGTTCTCTCCATCTCGCATGTAAACAGCCTGAAGCAGGAGTCCAGCTGCTCAGCACCAGGGGAACAGCCCAAATTCCTGGGCATCAGGGAGCAACGGCTCACCGGCGTTCTCATCTTCACCCTCATGGGCTGCTCCGTCTTCATGACCTCCATACTGAAGGTCAGAGGTCGCAACTGAGCAGGCGTGAAAGTGGGCTGTGTGGGTCTGAAAGCTCATGACACCTCAAAGTTAAAGCTTCTTTAAATATTGATGCTTCCTTCCTTCCTAATTACTAAATAATATGCATTATTAAAACATAAATGCATATTAATCAGCACTGTGTTTTCTGTAAGGTTATCTGGATTAATATAATGATCTCTGTGTGTTTTGTGTCCAGTTCATTCCCATGCCAGTGTTGTATGGAGTCTTTCTCTATATGGGCGTTTCCTCTCTGAAAGGCATACAGGTAAAAACATTACACTTACAGCAGTGATCAAATAATTTGACACATTATGTAAAGTTGAAACTAATTATTATATTAATCCTTAAACAAAATCTGACTTTCCTGTTCACACCATTGCTTTAAAGGTGCTGTTTGTAATAATTAAAGGTGTTTCTACACCTGTGACAATCACATTATTTTAACAATACTCTTGAAAAACCATGATTGGTAATATTGTCATGGAGTAGATCTGGCCACTTTCTTCATATTAGGCTTCAGTTTATCATTTTTCTGCCCTGAATATTAGCTACGCTCCTACCCCGTACACACACACACCATAACACAGAAGTTTGGCTTAGAGGGGGTGGGGTTTGGATATGTATGGGCTCTAAACATCGCAGATTTGACCTTGACATGATGAGGTATACTTTATTTTAACAGTACAGTTCTCTATTATTTATTATGCTACTATGTGTTATAATGTGTTGATTCATTTCATAGCGCAGCAGCTCTGACAGTAGTTCCGGCTTATATTAATGCACTTCTTCTCATACGTTATTGTTATATAGTATATACTTACACAGGGGCTTGTATGGTGGATGACATTTACGGCTGATAATAAACAAAATTTTAAAAAATTATGTATGTACCATATCATTGATATGGTGAAACTTTCTGTAAAGAGAAGTTTATTTAACATTTATGGAAGGAGTCTCCAGTGTCCGTGCTGTAAAAGTCAGTAAGGTTTGCACCACAGGAGAGTTTTCAGGACAGAATTTTGCACTTTCTGGTTTCTCTTAACACGACAAGCAGCATTGTTTTGTATCATTAACGTCGAGAGAGAAAAAAAGAAAGGCTTGTTATAGATACTATAACTTGTTCTGCTGATGTTCAACAAGATTAAATGTAATTGTAAACAGTTCAAATGGATGATGTGTCAGTCATTAATAAATTAAAAATTCGTTGACAAATTGTTGTGGTATAAGAGAAACAAAATACATGTTGTTACTGGAAATGAATTGACTTTGGGGCAGCAAGAGTAACCACCCAACCGCACCGCACCCCAGCCTACCACTGATTATTTTTCTATAACACCACACCCCCAAGAGTTCTATGCATTACAGTTTGCTACTCCTATAATAGCAGCAGTTGGATTTCTATTAGTGAAGAATGTAGTAATCATAATGCACAAAAAGACTCATGAACAGCTTTTTCCCTTTAGCTGTACTGATGCTGAACTCAGTGTCTAAGCCTTAACTGCCAGCCTCCACCTAATAACTAAACAGTAGCATTAGACACCATACTATACTGTATTGTACATTACTGTTATCTGTAATATACTTTACTGTACTTGCACTTTACTGCAATTATCTGTCGTTACTACAATTATGTATATCAGACTCTTATTTGCACACTGTTGCTATTTGCACGTCTGCATTTTATCCACTGTATGTATCTACTGCATCATATGCATATCGTATGTATACTGTTTATCTCAACTTACTGCACCATAACGCTTATTTATTTCATTTAACTTAATTGCCATTTGCGCTAGTGGTATGCATCATACTGTTCACCTTTACCTGTACACTGTTAACCTATTGCACCATAAAGCTGTTACCTCATTTAACTTATTTGCTATTTGCACTACGGGTTTGACGCTAACTGCATTTCATTGTATCTGTACTTGTACTCTGACAATGACAATAAAGTTGAACAAAACCAAAACTAACCTTTCTGTCCCTTCTCTTCATCTCTCTCAGTTCTTTGACAGGATAAAGTTGTTTGGTATGCCGGCGAAGCACCAGCCTGATCTGATCTACCTGCGGTACGTGCCGCTGTGGAAGGTTCACGTCTTCACGCTGGTGCAGCTCACGTGTCTGGTTCTGCTGTGGGTTATCAAAGCCTCGGCTGCCCGCGTCGTCTTCCCCATGATGGTATCAGCAGGCTTATTGCTCTCTTATTCAGTGTCCACTGAAAAGAAAAGAATAACATCTATCTAGAGAAAGAGATAACATCCGACAGCACATCTCATTAACATAAAATAATTAACAAGATGGAGGCATATTATTCTCTGATATTGGAACTCTGTTGTGGTGTTATCTTACTTAGCGGTGTGTAAAAAAAATTGTCTACAGGTTACCGTTATCTGACTTATACGTTGCTATGTTTGCATTTCTTGTTGCGTTTCATGAAAATATTTCCAAACAATGTAAACTGAAAGATTCCTTTCATCATAATGTAATATATAATATTCATCATATGCATATGTTATTCATTTTCCTTCTTTTTTCCTGTTTATGATAGTAATAGCCTAATCTATCAATTCTCCTCATTGTCATGGTTACACTGTATTACGATCATTGATTTATAACCATGATTGAGTTTTTGACATAGGATGGGTCCTGATATTAGAAAATAACCCACCTGCCAGAAAAATAAGTATTTCTATGGCCATTGTGTGCCATTGTTTATTAGAGTAATTCTCAGAAAAGTCTCCATCACTGAAAAATAGACTTCGAGTTAAAACTATAACGAATTCACAAACAACTCTGATGCTCATATTCATAAGTTGCTCATAAGCTCCTATGTTCCTGGTCATACATTTGCACTATTTGACTATATAGTATACAGTAATAAGAGGGAAATGATTTATAAACGCATGTCGTCTCAGGAAGTTTTTCCTTGCCATCGTCACCTCTGCCTTGCTCACTAAGGATACATTTATAAATTTTAAATTTATATCCGGAAATGATATAGTTCTGTAAAGCTGCTTTGTGATAATGCCCATTGTTAAAAGCGCTAAAACTGAACTGAATTGAACCTAATATGTCTAGAATGGGGTTCAAAAGTCCAAGAGCACTAGTGAAAATGTTTCTATTTTGCATTCTTTTCTAATTTAATACAAAAATGTTCATTGCAAATTATGTTACTGACAAGAACTTGAGTGAAAAGTAGATTCTTTGAAATATTTACATGAATTTCAGTGTTTCATAGTATTTGTTATGTCCACTTTTTTGCTTTAATGACAGTGTGAACTCGAGCTGACATGGACTCCACAAGTTTGTGTAAAACCCGATGATCCATTTTAGATCAAATCCACTGGTGTGTCGTCTGATCACATGCTTCAATAGAAGCGATTAGACATGAGAGAAATCGGACCTTTTGTACAAAGCAGTTAACATGACCAATATCACACATTTGCTTATATTTAAATAGGGAATGCAGAATCTTGAATATTAAATATTCAAGATATTGAACATTTACTTTCTTTGTTTTAAATATTTCAAAAAATTCTAAAACCTTCTGTATTCTGCAATTAAAAAAACAAAAAAATCCCAGATTTTCAATGTGGTCTCAGACTTTTGGACCTCGCTATATATTGATATAATTTTCTTTGAAAGAAGTCCACCGTCTCCACACAAAAAACAAAGTGTTTGCAGTGGCTTAGCATCTGTTGAAGCAAATCTGAATATCCCATAACCTTGATATTTCCTAGTTTTGTCATCTGTTTTTAATTTCTTTTCCTGTCTACATGATTCTGCATGGCTGCTGAATGGCGCTAGCAAAAGATGGTGCATCTCGCTTTAGCCATTTAGCTAGCTATTTAGCCATTTAGATAGCTACTCGAGAATGAGTAAACTTAACTAATTTAGTGAGGGAGCAGTAAATGTTCATGACTAAGCACGTAAGTTAATTTAAAAAAAAATCTGCGGGGTTTTCTGAAATTTAATGGGCTGAAAAATGTATTTAAATATTTTGATATATATTTAAAATTTATATACTTATACATATTTTTAATATTTTTAATAAAAACCCCAAACAAACCCCCCTGTAAAAATGCCAGGGACCATAAGAACTTCTTCCGGTTGAGAAACGCTGGTTTATTATGCTTGTATTACAGGTGTATGACTTGCTTGTTACCATCATGAATGCAACCATGTTGTATCAAAACTCTGGCGTTTGTGGTCTGATGAGAAAATTTTGTTCATGGAAGCTTTGTTTATAAGCTGCTCCATGTTTCAGGTGCTGGCGTTGGTGTTTGTGCGTAAGCTGCTGGACTTCTGCTTCACGAAGCGAGAGCTGAGCTGGCTCGATGACCTGATGCCCGAGAGCAAGAAGAAGACAGAAGATGACAAGAAGAACAAGAAAGCTAAACAGGTACAGAGGAAGACTCTAGAAAAAAAAAATTCCAGACTCTATGAATTTGCTGCTGATTTTCATAGAGATCCATGTTTTGACCATGTGAATTTTTATTTTTTTATTATGTTATAAATTTTACTCAATTAAATAAGAAAAAAAGTAACAAATGTGTTTAAGGATTGGTTTATTGTCCAATCTCAGATCATTTCTCATGTAAATAACCAAAATTAGCATGAGTTTGACTTGTTTACTATCCAATTAAGTTAGCTGCTGGAATTGGTGCTAGTCTAACCTGGCATTAGCAAAGAAAACATGCTAACTTGGATAAATAAGGCTAGTTAAAGTTAGCAAATTAGCAAAAAAATTTTATTTTTTTTTTCAAATTAGATCCAGAGACAAAGGAGATGTCTCATTTTAGTCAAGTCTTTGTTTACTCCAGCATATTGAAACATTTTACTGAGGTAGGGCCGGGGTGCTCATCCTCAAGTGCAGCACAGCAGTGGCTTAGCCATAATCAAACACACACAGATAGCTACAGCGCTAACTACGCTGTATAGCATGAGAAGGCCACAGCAGATGATACTTTTTTTTTTATTTTTTAATCATTTAAATGGAAATGTAAGTGTGTACAGTTGATGCATAGTGTACAGTCTTTGTCTTAGTGTACCAGTAAAATGTAAGGAGTGAAAAGTAATCTTTTTTTCTTGTAATGTAAATGTAACTAAATAAGAATACAAATGTGCAATTTCATTAATACACAAGTATAAATACCCCAAATTAATACTTACATATAGTAATGAAGTACAATTACTGAAGTATTTTCCTCCCAGTCTTATACACCTTTTTTCTTTAGATTTTCTAGTTCTAAAGGATTTCACTTAAACCCATTTCTTTAAGTCTAACCCAAACGTTTTGACATTTGACTTCATTTTTCCTCCTGTATATGTATTTTTAAATCTATAAACTGATAAACACTGATCTGTGAAATAACAGAAAAGTGTCAAAGTAAACCATAAAACCCAGAGACCACCATTAAGTATTTATTAAAGTGCCAATTCTGAGCTTTTACACACACTCCAATTTTCAATCTGGGCATGCAGCCATCATTTTACAGCACTCGCTTCACACTTACAGCAGTCGAAACAAATATGTTTCTTCACACACTGATTGTGAAGTTATTGAAATTGGTACTGTATTTTCTTATATCAAATATTATATTATTAGATATAGACTAAACAATGTGGATACTGAATATAATTTGCCCTCAAGGGCTCGTTGAAATTTGCTCGACTGATGATGTAGTTTACCCTTCACTGGTCTTTAAAATATAAGGAGAATTGATTTTGTTTCATATCCCTGACATTGTCATAGGTAACATATACAGATTTTGTATCAGTTAGAGAATATTCTTAACGGCATGCTTTCCTCGTGTACAGGAAGCTGAGCAGTTGATGGAGGAAGAGGAAGAGGCAGGGCTAGCATACACAGGAGGAAGAGGAGGAGGAGGAGGAGGAGGAGGAGGAAATGTGCTGAAGATTCCACTGCAGGCTCGCAGTGGAAGGTGAGCTCCTCCTGCTGGAAAACATTGCAAACTCATGAATACAGCAGAGCAGAGCCATCAAGTGGTGATACACAGTTACTACAATCACTATCTGACGGGTCCCATGTCGAATAAGCTTGAATAACATTATTCAATACAATACAGTAAAAAAGGGAGCTGGTTCTCAAGCTCTGAAGTGATGAAGCCTACTTAGGGGACTTCACTGAGTGAGTGTGATGTGAGCCAAAAGCAAGATGGAGAGACAGATAAAAGACATAAAGATATATTTTAAAATACACACACACACACACACACACACACAAACATATATACACTATATTACCAAAAGTATTCGGTCACCCATCCAAATGATCAGAATCAGGTGTCCTAATCACTTGGCCTGGCCACAGGTGTATAAAATCAAGCACTTAGGCATGCAGACTGTTTTTACAAACATTTGTGAAAGAATGGGCCGCTCTCAGGAGCTCAGTGAATTCCAGCGTGGAACTGTCATAGGATGCC
>CM040983.1:5990748-6033148 GCA_022985145.1 Pangasius djambal | reverse complement strand
ATATATATATATATATATATATATATATATATATATATATATATATATATATATATATATATATATATATATATATATATATATATATATATATATATACACACACACACACACAGTACTGTGCAAAAGTCTTAGGCACCCCATATATATATATATATTTTTTAAAAATTTAGATTTTTATTTGATGACTTCTGCATTATTGATTCAGTACAAAAACATTTACTTTAATTTTCCAGCACAAAATGAAATGTGACAGAAAAATGTTTGTATGTCAGTAAAGAAAGCAGCAGATGACATAAGAGACACTTTTCAGACAAAAAAAACAGAATGAAGGCTGCTGGGTTTCGCTGCAGAAATAAGAAGCAAGTCGACAGTCAAAGTCTCCAGAAGAACTGCGGCTGCTTCTGCAAGATGCTCAGTAACACTTACAGCTCATTTCCTTATTAAACTGCACACATTATACCTGAGACTACTATTTTTTTTTTTTAAGCGAAGGATCGTCACACCAAATATTGCCTTTGTCTGATTTATTACTGTTTACTGCTCTTTATAGTGTTTTTTTATGTAGAAACAATAATTTAATTTCATTACTTCTGAAGGCATCTTTGCTCTACAGCATTTCTTTGCATGTGCCTAAGACTTCTGCACAGTACAGTATATGTGCACAGATCTTGTTTTCCACCACTAACAGTCAGATCAGTGCATCAGTAGTAGTAAATTAAGAACCGTGTTGTTGCGATTGTCTGCGTTTGGCTCATCCTGATTGTGATTGGCCGGTTCAGCGAGGTCCTGCAGCTCGTTGTCCAGGTTAAAGGGTAACCAACCCGCCTGATGCCTGTCTCACACACACACACACACACACACACACACACACACACACACACACACACACACACACACACACACACACACAGAGAGCCTGAGAACCCAGTAAGGCTGCACGTTATATTGTTTGTTATTACATGTTGCCTTTGCAATACTGTGAGGACATGGACCATGTTGGAGGTTGAAGTTATCTGTGTACGTGTTGCTAAATCGTGGCATTGGCGTTTTTACCTGACCTTAAATGTATATTTATTCTAACTTTTATTGTATTTTCAATATGTATTTTGCTGTATCTTATTTTATCTTTATTTGATTCTTACTTTAAGTCTTATGAGTGTTTGTGCCTTGTCTTTCATGTATGCTGCTGGGACACTCTGATTTCCCCTTGGGATCAATAAAGTGTTATCTTTATCTTATCTTAATTCCTTCTGTTCAGACATTAAGACATTCCACTACAAAAACACATCGATGATCAAAAACTACTTAAACAATTTACAGCTGATTCTTCTTATGATTTATATATGCGTTCTATAGAAGTGACACAAAACTTGTTTTTTTTTTTTTTCCTTTGGAAAAACCCTCATATGAAATTTAAACATATTTGAGAACAAACTAGCATATGGAGGCTAATCTAGTGAGTATAACCTACTGCGCTGACACTGTGATTCGTTACAGAGCCATTACGTTTAGACCTGCGTGAGACTGAGAGTCACAGAGAGACGCGTGTCAATCAAGTGTACTAATTAGAATATTAGTCCAGTATTTAACCTGCAACTGACTCTATAAGTTGTGCGTCATCATTGCTACTGTACATTAGAAGGTTATCATATGCATGTATAGTAGTAAAGAATCTTAGACATCTAATTCGACAAAACAGTCAAAGTAGTGTGATGATCGAGAAATGTAGTGATGTCAGACTTTTGGACTGTATGTTAAGGTGTTGTAGATTTAAGATGTGAGGTGCACAATCATCCTCATCTTTCTCCCTCTGAGTGTCTGAGTGTCACCTGTCTTTCCAAGTGTGTTCGCTTTAGTCTTGTAAGAAAGTTTAGCGTTTTTCATCACTAAACAGTCCCAAGCATTGCCAGTTGTCCGATACTGATTCTTTTAAAGGCTGTGTTGCTCTTCTTTGTGCTCTGTGCTTGGTGTTTGTCGCATTTCTGAGTTCTAGCACTGACTTCTAACCTTCTGTCTAGCTGTATCTCTCCTGCACATATTTGTGATCAGGAGTTAGAACCTCCGTCTTGCACAGCTCTCATCATCACCAGTTCCTGTAACAGCCTCATACATGCACTGGGTTCTGCCACAGTTAGATCATTTGTTTTGGATGAAAGGATCAGTTAAATGAATAAATGTAAACGCAGAACGTGACTCACAGGTAGAGCAGCAGCATGGCTCCTGTTACCATGACGAATCGGCTGAACGATGAATAGAAATAGACGAGGCTGAGGAGGACGACCGCTCGAGACGCTGCATACACCCAATCCAGCCAATCACGGTTCAGATCCTCCTCGTTCAGCCCCGCCCCAACCGGCGCGTTCTGGGGGTTGTCACGGGCAACGGCCTGCGCCTCTCTGATAGGGGGAACTGGGGGTGTGGCCGATTGCTGGGATGGACTGAGCGAGGCGACCCACGTTTGACTGAGAGAGAGAGAGAAAGAGAGAGAGGTGTACCAATAGAGGTAGACAGACAGGCAGACAGACGGACACACACAGAGACAGACATACAATGTCAAAAAGAGAGTGAGAGAGAAACAGAGAGGAAGAACCAGAGGAACAAACAGAGAGACACAGATAGACAAAAAGAGAGGGAGAGAGAGACAGAGATAGAGACACACAGACATTCAGATACAGAGAAAGATGGATTCAAACCGAAACAGTGAGAGAAACAGACACAGAAAGAGAGCAAGACAGACAGTCAGACAGAGACAGACAGTAAGACAAACAGTGAGACAGAGAGGAAAAGAGAGTCAGAGACAGAGACACACAGACAGACAGACAGAGACAGAGAGTGAGACAGACAGACAGACAGACAGACAGACAGACAGAGACAGAGAGAGAGACAAACAGACAGACAGACAGACAGACAGAGACAGAGAGAGAGACAAACAGACAGACAGACAGACAGACAGACAGAGACAGAGAGTGAGACAAACAGACAGACAGAGACAGAGAGTGAGACAGACAGACAGACAGACAGAGAGAGAGAGAGTCAGAGAGTGTGTAAGTCTGTAAAAATCCAACAATTGTATAGTTACATAATATGGCTATAGTAAAATGTGTGTGTGTGTGTGTGTGTGTGTGTGTGTGTGTGTGAGTGTGAGGATCTCACTAGGTCATGTGGCAGTGCCAGGTGTAGAGCTGCTGCCACCACAGCAGGGTGTGGGGGTTGTACATGGGGTAGTGAGGTGTGTTGCTGTTGTGTCTGTGCTGGTTAAGCCACTGAGTCCACGCTGACCTGCACACAGCACAAACCACACTCATCATCCTGCCACACACGGGGTCACGCTGCCTCTCAGTCTAGTGCGGCTGCAGGAAACTGATTTAGCACCAAGTCTCTGATCACTGCTCTGGCTCGTTTTATCATGTACAGTGCGAAACAGAAACGAATGAAAGAGCAAACAAAAAATTAGCAACAATTTCTCTCTGATTTGAACTCAGTACATATAGATGAAATGAGAAAGTGGGGGGAGAAAAAAATAAAATAAATCACCTGTCTGAGGATGGATGGGCATAGCTGGAACTAGAGTTCAGACTCCGCCTATCAGGAGCTGAGGAAGCTGATTGGACGTGATCTGTAGGGGCGGGACTTCCGGAGGTGTTAGAGTGCTACCAGGCAAACACACACAAATTTGCAAGTTAATAATAATAATAATTAATATTATTATGTCTGATCAGCACTATTGCTTTGTTTTAGAAATGTTTCTCTGTAGTTGTTTTGCGTCTTGCCACTGTTTGTATGTGTGTGTGTACTGCAGGAATGTGTGTATCTGTGTTGATGTGTGTGTGTAAATCTCACCGTCGGCTGGTTGCTGCTGCTATTTCTCCTGCGTGTGGTGGGTGACGGGGGAGGACTGCGTGAAGCACACACCAGATGCAGCATGTGGAACTCGTCCTGCTGCGGAGGAAAGCGCACACCGTTGCTGACTTCACACCTGTACACGCAGCGTATATTATATGCTTTTTATGATATGTACAGCAGCTACCTTTCTGAGCACGTCTCGGAGTTTACAGTGATCCTGGAGGAGCTTCCCGGAGTACACCAACCTCTGATCCTTCGAGCGCTGCGATGCACACCAATAACACACACCGACTTCAGCTTTCAGGACAGGAGCAGCAATTATACAGTGAACGTGTGCAGTATTTTTATAATGATGTAAGCATACAGCGAGGGGAAATAAGTATTTGGACACTATTGTTTATTTAATAAAGTTCTCAAGGACAATATTATTAAGCATCACTCAAACGGAAAGAGCTCCAGAGCCATAGCAAAGACAATACACATCCCGGTCAGTACAATTAGTTCCATAATATGCAGGTGGAACGTTCATGGAACCATAACTAATCTTCCTCTGGAGCAAGATTTCACAATGCGCTCTCTAATAAGGAAGATAAGTGAAAAGAGAGAAAAAAAAAAAAAAAAAAAAGAGTTGCAGGACGACCTGAAAGCAGCAGAAACAACAGCTACACAGAGCAATCATCTCTGTCTCTACACCTCACGCAAATCTCCTCCGCTAAAAAAGAAACACACGTCTCGAGGTGTGCGTCTAAAAGTGTTTAGACAAATATACTCTGATCAGAAGAAACAAACGGAGAACTCTTTGCTGATGCACTGGAAGTATATCAAATAACAAAAACTAAAGGGTGTGAATACTTATTCTGCCTCACTGTAATTTGTTGAATGTATTTTTTTTCTTTTTAAGTAAATTAACAGCAGGAAAATGTAATTTTATGAGTTCAAGATTGTAACTGTGGTTGTCTAGCTGAGAAAGTCTCACTTCCCTTTATAGCACATGTAGAGTGATATACTAGATCCCAAAACTTTCAAAAGCTCTGATTAAAATATCTCCGTGCATCATCATGACTTTATTCTGAATATTTATCGTTTTATTCGTTTTGATACGTCACGTCAGAGAGAGTGGTTCACAAGACGCCAATCGCACTCGCCGTGTCCCCGTTTGTGTTTCATAAAGGATTTTCACGAAGATCACCTACTCTCAAGATCACACTCTCGGCCTTCCAGTGGCCACGTGCACACACACGTGTGACGTCTCAGTTCCACGTGTGAAGTTTCTCCACGGGTGACGTCTCAGCCCCACGGGTGACGTCTCAGCCCCACGGGTGACGTCTCAGCCCCAAGTGAACAACAAAACCTTCATTTCGGCCTACTGTGACTTGTTTTTCTCTAGTTCCTTCATCCTGGATATCAGGACAAGTGGATACAAGCGAGACAGTTTATTTATCGTCCCTCCAGCTCACGTAACAAAACCGCAGGCTGGGTTTATTATAACGGTGGAAAGACCCGGCGCTGTAGTCGTTTTGCGACTTCCATCCACCAGACACAAACGGCACGTATTACTATATGATGAAACATCACAGATTTCCGTACATAAGCAGAAACGGATTCTTTTCACACCACAGCACTTGGAATAATGTCCTAAATTAACAAGCGTCTAACTCGGATATTCTCCAAATACAAGGACTTAATAATACTTTCACTCATTCATCTTTAAGTAAGTGCAGATTTGATTGATTATCAGAACATTTTGGTATTTTTTTTCTCCTGCAGGAGATGTTCACTTACAGGTTTGCTGGGATAAACGTTGGAGAGATGGCTCTTCAGTTTCTCCACCGTCCAGTTGAGGAAGCAGCTGATGGTTTGATCATCATACTTCTGATCAGGAGCTTTAATGACCAGGACCACCGGGCTATCCACCACTCCCTGCTCCATCTCTCTCTCTCTCTCTCTCTCTCGTCTCTACTCGGCTGATTATCTGTAAAGGTGACAAACAGATTAACAATTGATTCATTCAGCCCCTTATTTCCTGTTAAAACTTATACACATTCTGTATTGCAAAAACACCCCTGGGTATAGTGATTTATTTGCGATAAATCTGGCAACCCTGGTTGTTGTTGTTCTTTCGGCTGCAACCCTCCCCAATTTTATCTGGGCTTGGGACCGGCACTGGGAGTGCACTATCGCGTGTGGTCCCTGGCCAGGAATCGAAAATCCCAGGAGATTTCTAATAATACTCAGCCCAGCCCATCTGACACCACCAACCATGTCACGATCACTGTTCACTGTCTGGACATTAACTGAAGCTCTTCGCCTGTATCTTTCATGAGCTGGTGCATTATGGGTCCTGATAATTGCATGACTGTTCCTAATAAAGTGAATGTAAATATACTTACTAACTGAAAAGAATATACAGAGTATACTTATTAATTGAGAAGTATAGAAGAATATTTCTTCTAAAAGAATGAAGAGCTACAAACATTTCTCAAGGCACTTATAAACAAATCTTACTGAGATTATGTTCATTTTTAAGTGTTTTATAAACATGGCCACATCTTAAACTACAGTTATAGTAAAGTTCCTCTGAGCTAGCATTCATATCAAGGAAAAAACGAGCTGTAGCCTAGGGATGTATATGTATATATGTACTACATATGACACCTAACATGGATGTATCCTGAATGTCTCCCTAATGGCCATATAGTGTACAATATAGGGTGTACAAGTCATTATGTCATACCCTTTGTAGTGCACTTAAAGAGTCATTTGGGGTTCAGCCTATGTAAGGATTAAATGCCGTTAGCCAACAATAAGCTCCAGTGCAGCTTTAGCTGAGTTTAGCTCTCTGTAGTCGAGTACAAAATATATATACAGTGAAAAATACCTTGTATATCTTCCTTATGGTCTTCTGTACTTATATTTTCACATAATGCCTTGGTTTTAATAACTTTATAATGCTGAAAACAATGCCGAACAGGAGAGTGGGTTAGAGGATCAGCTGTCTTCTTCTTCTTCTTCTTCTTCTTCTTTTTCTGCTTCTTCGTCTTCGTCTTCTTCTTCTTCTTCTTCTTCTTCTTCTGTTGAATTCGCATTAGTGGCTCGTTGGTGCCACCTACTGTAATGTTGTGGGAAAATCACTTTGAACCTTTTAGTCCCATTTAAACAAAACAAAACAAAACAAAACAAAACAAAACAAAACAAAACAAAGAAAAAACAGCTATAATGTTCACTCATTCACTCATTTGTTCATCTCCAGTAACCCCTTTATCCTGGTCACGGTGGTGCTGGATCAGGAGTCTATCCCAGGAACACTGGCCGTCAGGTGGGAATACACCAGGGGTTCCCAAACTAGGGGTCGTGACGCCACGCTTGGTCACTTGATTTACAAATGGGGTTGCCAGAGAAACTCCTCTTTTGTTTCATTCAAATATTTTACAAATGAATGTTAGAAATATCGAAGACTAATTTTTTGTGCTAATATTTTGAAATGTTACTTGGCCTCACATTCAGACAAGCCACGGATAAATGAATATGTACTATTTTTAGTGTTTTTCACTAGCCTCATACACAGCTCTAGGGTAGCTAACCAGGGTAGCACTAACCGGATTTCCTATTAAAGTTAGTGTTTGAAATTTAAAAACCTCTAACGTAGCCTTCAAACCTAATGTTTTTGGGTACCATTCTTCTGGATTTTGTAAATCTTTAATACTTCTGAATGTAGGGTCAGAGGTTTCGATTTGAGACGCAGGTCATGACAACAGTCATGACGACAGCGAAAAGTTGTAAGACGGACAGAGCTCATTAGTGTGTTTAACGTCTCTATAAAATCATTTAAAACATTTTTAAAGTTGGACTTGGAAACCTGACGGACAGGGAAGTTTTGTCTCTGACGTGCTGTTAGCTTTATTCGCCAAGTGTGTGCGCAGACACACAAGGAATTTGTTGTGGTTTTTTAAGGTGCTCTTGGTACATACATGCATACATGCATACATACATACAAACATATCTGAGATGAGAACAGAAAACATTTAAATAGTAAGACTTAACAATAAAAAAAATAATGTGTATGAATCCAGAACAGAAGATTTATGTACATATTTGTGCATTATTTACTCCATAAATAATGACAGCAACTAATGCAAATAAATAATGCAACTGCTTTTGGTATAAACCAGGCTGCTGCGCGTTGGGCGTATCACACCACCCCGGGGTGGATTATTTTCCTATAACAACACAACACTTCTCACTGGAATGGTGAGTCAGTGCAATGAATATTCCTTTTGGTTTGTAGGCATTTATGTTACACATATGTATGTTAGTGACACAGTAAAATATTAAAATGTTACAGGAGTCCTATATTATACATTTGGAATTTAGAAAAATGGAGGGTGGTCAAGGCTTGGGGTGGCAAAAAAAAATAAAACATCATAATGTCCATTGGGGGTCATTTGGGAACTGGATATGATGAAAGGCACCAATTTAGAGTCACTGCTCCACCTGTTTCTGGATGTTTCTGGGTAGTGGGAGGAAACCGAAAAATATCAGACAAAGCCCATGTGAAAGTTCACACAGACATTAACCCGAATAACCCACATTATAGTGGTGTATGAGCGTCGTTTTTTTTTCATATTTCTGTCTTACTTTTGCATTCAAACGTTGATGAATGTTTAATAAAACACACGTCTGGTGCTTTAAGCGCATCCTTAATATCTTACACTACAGTTCCTAGGAGAAAAAGTTTTGACTTTTGACTTTAAACTCTTCTCTGATACGCATTCCTATTCACTGCTTCTGCAGCTCACTTGAACACACAGTCAGGTTTTGCTGTGAGGAATTATACATGATCAGGTTGCCAATGGGGCATTAATGGCTGTCATTCTGTGAAAATCCACAGAAAAAGAATGTGAATCTCTTTATATCCTGGGTGTGTGTTTTTCCCCACGTCTGACACTCATATTGTGAGAAACATTTCAGGCTGTTATTTTCTCTGCTTTGACGTGGTGATGATTTACATACTAAAGAGTGTTTTCCAGTTTGTGCTATGTGTGTGTTATAGATGATGTGTGTGTGTGTGTGTGTGTGTGTGTGTGCGCAGCAGAGCCTCATGCAGACATGGCTTCCGGTTTCCATGACAACAGATCAACATCGGCAAAACAACCACGACTCCGAATGTAATTTTTTTAATAGCCATGTTTTTTTCCTCTCAATTTAGTTTGCCAGTTTCCACCCACTAGCTGCTCTGAGATTTTAATATGAATAAAAACCTTTCCTAATCAGCACTAAGAATGTGATATACACTAGTTCTGATTCTTGGTGGCTCCTGTTATGTAAACTAATTATTATTGCACAACATTTTCTTCTCACCATCATCATCATGAATCCAAGGAAGGAGTCATTCTTGCATTATATTCATCTAACAGCTTATTTACAGACAGTCGTGTATCCTCAAAACCAACACGAGTAAGCAATTCACATTTTACTCACTGACTCACTTTCAGTAACTGTTTTATCATGGGCCAGGTCACAGTGGATCTGTATCCCGGGAACGCTAGGCATGAGGCAGGAATACACCCTGGATAGGACAACACACACCCATTCACACGCTCATCCACACCTAGAGCCAGTTCATCTTACCCAATTCACCTCCTACCATTTTGGAGGTGGGAGGAAACCGGAGAACCTGGAGGAAACCCACAGAGACAGTAACATGAGCTCAGGATCGGATCGAGAACTCCGGAGCTGGGAGCTGGCAATACTTTCCACGATTCAATTTAGATGCAAGTGCAGGTAAAGGTTTATTTAGAGTGAAACAAATGAAACACAACGACTATGAAACATGAAAAGTCTCTTGACTTTATTTACATATGTGACCATGAAGTAATCCAAAACTAATCAGATTACATTTATTGGTGTTCAACGTAGGTGTAGATGTAACAGCTGTAAACTGAGAGTTTGTATAAATAGTGTTCATGTCTTGAACTTCCTTATTTTAGAAATGATAGCCTAATCATTGGTGCAATGCATGAATGACACCAACTAGTTGATGTAAAGGCTGCCTTTTTGATGGTTTTCAGTCGTGATCTTGAGTTGGTCTCACTTTCATTTGATCTTGTCAGTCTTGTCTTGGCCTCAATCCCACGTAACACTCTGTCTTGACTTAATCTCAGCTAGTCCTGGACTTGGCCTTGTCTTGGACTTGATAATAGCGTTCATCACTACAGCCCTGGACCTCCTTGATTCCTCTTTGTACTTCATGACCCCTTCACTCCTCTCTTGGATCATCAGCGTAAGTTCTCTAAATTCTTTCTTCTTTCTACAGTTTTGCACACCTTAAACTGCATTTAATTCAATGTTTAATATGTTTTTTATTATTATTATTATTATTATTATTATTATTATTATTCATGAGCAGAACCACCAGTTTCGAGTGGCCAGAGTACAGGTCACATCAGCCTTTAAACCTAACTGTCCAGAGTGCTTAATGCAAATGTACACTGTAATTGATTTCAGTGTGGCTTTTGACTTCTAGCCCTGTGTTTTGTTTATAAATGAGAAATCAGTCTCACAAAGGAATGTTGCTTAGAGGTTTTCATCTCTGTAGAAGCCCTCTCATCAGTAATGCTCCTAATGCCTCTCTGGTTTGCATTTCCTCTTTTCATTAGCAGAGAGAATGCAAGTGTCGGAGGGAATAAGAGCGTCTCAGTGGAAGTCAGACAGATTCTTCTTCAGCCTGGGTTAACCCCTGCGTCTGCGTGTTACTGGACTGAAACTACTTGACTCTGGATGCAGTGACTTATTTGCAAGTGCTGGTTAAATTCTGTAAAGACTATTGTATGCTTGGTGTAAAAGTTATGTAAAGTAGCTATAAGGGTCAAGGTTGGTTGAGGATATTACAGAGCCTCTGAAATAATGTGTGTAGGACTGTTGTAAAATTGGTGTAGCATTCGCAGTTTTGTGTTAGCAATCCAAATCATGTTACGTAAAGTGATGGGTTGGAAAATTTGAACGGAAGAAAAGCATAACTGCTAACACTTCACCTCAGCATTAACCATTTGCAAGTATTTCACTTGCAAATTTGCCCTTGTGTTTGCAGGTTTATAGTCCACAACGTCTTAGCTGACTAGTGTAGGACTGATGTAGGTCTATTTCTCACATGTTGGTTTTTTACGAGTTCACATGCATGAATGTTTTGCACAATATTGCACAAATACCTCAAACAGTCTATACAATGTCATTTTGAACATTGCTGTTAAATTGTCTGTTTTATTTATTTATTTATTTTTACTTCAGTAACCATGAGAACTAATTCAGTTCAGTTGTATCTGTATACCGCTTTTAACAATGGATATTTAAGGATATAAATTGTAAATGTATGAATTTATACCTTATGAGCAAGCCAGAGGTTATGGTGGCAAGGGAAAAACTCCCTGAGATGACATGAGGAAGAAACCTTGAGAGGAACCAGACTCAAAACCTCATGTGGGTGATACCGTATGGTGCAATTATAAATAATTACATTTATGGCATTTGACAGATACCCTTAGCCAGGGCGACTCACAATTATCTCATTTATACAACTGAGCAGTTGAGGGCCTTGCTCAAGGGCCCAGCAGTGGCAGCCTGGAGGTGCTGGGATTTGAACGCTCAACCTTCCGATGAGGAGTCCAACGTCTTAACCACTGAGCTACCACTTCCCTAATTCCCTTCTATAACTGTGTACTACTTGGACAAATAGTGCAATTGTGTAACCAGGAAATTCATTACAGTTTTCACATGAAGCCTGTTTTGTTGAACCTATCCACTGTCCACTGATGGAGACCTGAGTGCAAAACTGCTCGCGGCAACTGCAGCCCCAATGCCACCACGGTAATCACAGTTCCAAGCCATTACAATACAACTCCCCATATGAACTGGAGTCCAAAGCCATCTCCAGGGTCCCCAAGCGGCACCAACCCCAATCTCAATGATCTTCATGCCGTCCATGTGGGGCCGCTCCCAGCAGCACAGAGCAATCTCCAACCGATGAAAACTCCAACCAGAAGTAGGGCATCAGGATGGATCAGGCAGGTCAGGAGAGCAGAAGGGGTCAGGGTCACTGGTCAAACTAAGAATTTCATTGTGCAACAAATCTGTGCATATGACAACAAAGTTCATGAATGAGGTTATTGCAGAAAAAGAGCTTGTGTTAAGGTGATGTAAGGCTAAAGGATTTATGTAATGCTGGTGTAGCGAATTATACCTGCACAAAGCCGAATCTCTTCGCTAATAGACACTGACTCTTCCTTACAAGGTACACACATCCAGCCTAATGGCATCCTGCATTAGGGGGTCTGACGAATAATTTCCTTCATCTCTGTCTCGCTGCGTGAATGCCATTTATTCTGTCTTACAAAGGACTATTTTAGCTGTCTGCCTCCCAGTGTTATGTGACCATTACTGACTTCCTGTGTGTGAATGGGACAGAGTGAATAAAGAAAAAAGAAAGTAAAGAGTATTTCAGTCTGACTACAGTCCATATTCTCATCTAAATTAAATTTACGCAACAAACGATGTTGTCGCAATACGATTATGCAAAGAAGCTCTGCGTTACCATCAGCTCTGTTTAGAGGAATAAACACATCCTGTTCATGTTTACGGAAGTACAAAGCGGCAGATCAAATAATATCGATGAAGCTTTCTTGTTTCTACACGAAAGCAAAATGTACTAGCCAATTTATCCCAGTGCTGGAAATAACCGGGACTGGTGGGGCTAATAGCTTCTAAGTTGCAATTACATTGTTTATTCATTGATGTTATATCATAGTTTATCACAATCTTTTTTTTATAAAATCAACACAATTTTCCAACTCAGAAGAGATTTTGGTGTGAAAGCACTTTTGGATCCTGGACTTCCTGATTGGGAGACCTCAGTCAGTCCGGATTGAGAACAGCATCTCCAACTCCACCACAATGAGCACTGGGTCCCCACAGGGCTGTGTGCTCAGTCCATTGCTGTTCACTCTGCTGACTCACGACTGTGTAGCAATGCACAGCTCGAATCACATCAAGTTCGCCGATGATACGACCGTGGTGGGTCTCATCAACAAGAACGACGAGTCAGCATACAGAGGGGAGGTGCAGCAGCTAACGGACTGGTGCAGAGTCAACAACCTGTCTCTGAAAGTGGACAAAACTAAAGAGATGGTTGTTGACTTCAGAAGAGTACAGAATGACCTGAACATCAGCGGCTCCTCTGTGGAGATCGTCAAGAGCACCAAATTTCTTGGTGTTCACCTGGCAGAGAACCTCACCTGGTCACTCAACACCAGTTCCATAACAAAGAAAGCCAAGCAGCGCCTGTACTTTCTGAGAAGGCTGAGGAAAGCACATCTCCCACCCCCCATCCTCACCATGTTCTACAGAGGGACTATCGAGAGCATCCTGTACAGCTGCATCACTGCCTGGCTTGGGAATTGAACCGTCTCAATTCGTGAGACGGTGATAGTGAGGACGGCTGAGAAGATCATCGGGGTCTCTCTTTCCTCCATCACAGACATTTACACTACATCCGCAAAGCCACCAGCATTGTGGATGACCCCACACACCCCTCTCACACACACTTCACCCTCCTGCCGTCTGGTAAACGGTACCGGAGCATTCGGGCCTCACGATCAGACTGTGCAATAGTTTCTTCCCTCATGCCATCAGACTCCTCAACACTCAGAAACTGGACTGAATGAAAACACACAACTGTGCATCCTTCAGCCTCTTTGCAGTTTTCTTTTGCATGTTTTGCACATTACATTATGCTGCTACAATATTTATTATATTGTACATAGGCTGCTACTTCTTATGTTTACACTATTTCAGCAACTTATATTGTACTCTTTGCACTGTTGTCACTGGATTCACTTTCAAACAGAACTGTGTACTGGTCGGCGCTGCACTGGGACTTACTGTGCCCATTGTCTATCCCAGTAGTCATTGTACTGTCTTGTACTGTCTGCACATGTTTGCACTTGTGCACTTTATGTATAAATGTATGTAGTCCCTTGTAGTTCTGTGTTGTTCTGTGCTCGTCTTATGTAGCACCTTGGTCCTTGAGAAACGTTGTTTCGTTTCACTATGTACTAACTGGCTGTATATGGCTGAAATGACAATAAATTCCACTTGATTTGATTGACTTGATTTCACATTTCTATCAAGCTTTTTTTTTTCTGATAAAACTTCTATAATGCTATTTTTGTTTTCTAGATAAAATAGCTGTTGTAGTTTTTTTTTTAAATCCATGATTAGCTAGCATTAGCATGGAGCAGTGTTCATGTTAAGCATTAGCATGTCTCTTCTTAATCTTACTCTTTACCAAAGCTGAGGGGTGCAATGTAACATAAGTAATCAATTATTTATCTGATATCTAAAATAAAATTCTTAGTTTAATTTAGACTTTATTTCCTTGAATACTTTATGTAGTCAATTGACTCACCAGGCTACAGTTATCCTCAGTCTGTGTAAATGCAACATAAACACATATAAGAAGGCATTCGGGTATTACTGAAAGATTTCTGGCCTCTCAAAATTAGTTTTATGACTACACTCAAACATTAAAGGTTTCTCTCAGAAACACATGCAGGTATGCTTATGTTAGCCATTTATTAGCATTAGGTTTATGAATATCCTAGTATTAGTCTCCTTAGCAAACATGTTGGGTCATGTTAACTAGCTGGCTAAGGTTAGCAATGAAGATTATGAATAGTTACGGATATGACAATTTAAAAATAAAACAAAAAAAACAAACACTTTCATTCAGAGAAATGAAACCTCAGAAATTCAGTCATGCTAACTTAGTAAACTAGCTATCATTAGCAGTAAAGATTATGAACATTTTTAACATTACAGCATTAAAAATCACAAATATTAGCAGTGAGGGTTATGAACATTTATGAATTTAACTTAAAAATTCCTCTCAAAAATTTTATTTTATTTATTTTTTTTTTATGTTTGCCTGAAAGCTAGCTTTAGATTGACATTTCAGTATTTTTGAATATGGCTCAAAATTTTGTGTGTTTAGTTTTCATGTTAGCTAGCCGGCTAGCATTAGATATGAGGATTAATTATGATTAGTCCAAAAGTTACACTAATATTTGCACAGGGAATGTTTCATTTTTCTGCACTCCCCATTCAGAATATTAAAAGATTTTTGAGATTTTTTTTTTTTTTAATAGCAAGTAAGTCTGTGATGGGGTTTTTCAATAGCATCTAGACCACTGCCTTTAAACACAGGCAGTTGGCTTTAAGTCTGAAAAAATCGGGGTGTGAATATGCAGACGGAAGATGTAGATTTCATTTTAAAAAAACTGTCAAATGTAATGCAATGTAACATGAAAGCAAGAGACAATTTAAAAATAAACCAATAAAAAAAGACGATATAAGATATAAGAATTAATATGATGGCAAGCTAATTAAACAATATGGCTTCCACTCTCATTATTCAGTGGCTTATAGAATAGCACTTGATCCAGCACATCCATTTATTTTGCATGATGAACTTGGACTATAATGTCAGCAAGCATGAAACACCTGTAACACCTGTATTTTATATCATGTTCTGAGCTATTTTGTAACGATTTCATTTGATGCATAGTTCTTTTTTAGTGTATTTACATGCCAAAACATGAATTACAGCATGGCATGTTGTGGTTACAACAAACTGTCAAACAGTGGAGCGTGACTTAATACAATTCCTTAATCGAGCCAATAGTGCGTAACGAAGGTTGACTTAAGTCCAAGGTCCGAATTGCATGTAAGTGAGACACACCTCTGTTTTCAGCAAACTTATGCAACTCTGACAGAGTAGCTCTTAAATCTGCAGTTGTGCACATCTGAGGTTTGAATACAGAGGAGCAGAATTTCCATAATAACTACTCATGTATGTACCGTATTGTGCAAAAGTCTTAGGCACATGCGAAGAAATGCTGTAGAGCGAAGATGCCTTCAAAAATAATGAAATTAAATGTTCCTACATTTAAAAAACACTATAAAGAGCAGTAAACAGTAATAAATGAAAAAAAGTCAATATCTGGTGTGACGATCCTTCGCTTTAAAAATAGTAGTCTCAGGTATAATGTGTGCAGTTTGATAAGGAAATGAGCTGTAAGTGTTACTGAGCATCTTGCAGAAGCAGCCGCAGTTCTTCTGGAGACTTTGACTGTCGACTCGCTTCTTATTTTTGCAGTAAAACCCAGCAGCCTTCATTCTGTTTTTTGTCTGAAAAGTGTCTCTTATGGAATCTGCTGCTTTCTTTACTGCCATACAAACATTTTTCTGTAACATTTAATGTTGTGCTGGAAAACTAATGTTTGGAATTCTAAAATGTTTTTGTACTGAATCAATAATGTAGAAGTCATAAAATAAAAATCCATAACAAAGTTTGTACTACAAAAAATAGGGTGCCTAAAACTTTGGCACAGTACTGTAGTGCATGTGCAGCTCTGAATACAGCCCAATATACAGTGTGTAATGTTATAAGATCATTGTAGGACTCTCAGAACTGGCAGACAGATGGATACAAGTGCTGAGCACATTTTATTCAACCAAACAGGAGGACTAGGCAATAATCATTAATTCATTTATCTTCAGGAAGTGCTTTATTCTAGTCAGGGTGTGGAGGAAATCAGGTAAGAAGATAGGAGAATTCACGCTGGATGGGATGCCAGTCCATTGCAAGGCACCATTCATACATATGTTCACACCTAGTGGCAATTTCGTGTACCACCTAATTGCATGTTTTTGGACAATGGGAGAAAACAGGAGAACCCAGAGGATACTGGGGAGAACATATGAAACTCCAGACAGACAGGAACCTCGAACCATTATCTCTGGAGCTGTGAGGCAGCAGCCCTACCATAGGCAATAATCACAAACCATGAAATGAGCAAATGAGAGATGAGCAAAGGGACGAAAATTTCATTCACTGTTGTT
The DNA here is from genome assembly GCA_022985145.1 of Pangasius djambal. Taxonomy (NCBI): domain Eukaryota; kingdom Metazoa; phylum Chordata; class Actinopteri; order Siluriformes; family Pangasiidae; genus Pangasius; species Pangasius djambal. The sequence goes on along the minus strand of CM040983.1, from coordinate 6,016,351 downwards.
ATCCAATGTTGTTAGCAGCCGGTGTTGACCTGACTTTAGAAGTTAGTCAGGTCACACAGCCCGATGTGCTTGAAGCGTGGTGTTGGTGAGTTGGCCTCTACTGTCAGGCAGCAGTCTTTTAATAACATGCCCAAGCAGAACGAATTCACACATCTCAGTTCAACTCACGTCACTGAAGTTTCTTTCAAAGACTGACCTGAGATTCTTTTAATAATCGCCTACTGCTCTCTGTCTACCTCACACTCTCTCAGTCTCGCTCTCTAAGTGCTGACGTATTGTGTGCACTCGGTACACGAAGACCTGAGTTCAGCACCTTCTACTCTGAAACTCGCTGGGAAGTTCCTGCACTCCAGATTTACGTCAGAGAGATCGATATTTTTTACACCAGGACTACAACACATATTAAAGGGTCACAAATGAAAAAACAGTTTTTGTCACACTGTGGAAGGCATTTCTTTTTACTGGCATGGCTTCGGGCCAAGTTCCTCCACCTTTATCCTTCCTTTATCCCATGATGATACATTTCTATCCTGATGGGGGTGTTCTTTTCCAGGACGGCTCTACATCTACAGGGCACGAAGGTTCTCTGAATGGTTCAATGAGGATTAAAATGATGTAAATCATATGCTGTGGCCTTCACAGGCATCTCAACCTGAATGAAAACCTATGGGAGATTTTGGAGCTTTCTTTCCTTTAATTTGTTATTAATCTGTGTGTCTTGGGGTTTGCTCAGAACTTTGCTTCGTTTGCTTCATGTGGCTTCTGTGAACTCACAACCTTCCCATTTATTTCTGATCAAGCTCCCACAGCCTTATTCACTGAGCAATTTAGGTTCTCTGGAACATGAATACAAATAATATACAGACAATATCTACTAATCACAATGTCTGTAATAATGTGTGTGCCAGTATTAATAGTCAATATATGATTATATTATTATTATTATAATTACACTAAACTACTACACTAATAGATGTATATGCTAATGGTTCATTTGCACAACTATGATAAGATAATAGCCTACAATATTCTTTGTCATAAAGAACTAAGAAAAAAAGGCTGCTCACTAAGGCCGAGACTATTTTTTTGGAAAAAAAGCCTCATTGCTGCAATGCTTAAAAAAAAACCCAGATAAGTGCGTCAGCAGATGAATGAGGTCAGAAGGAATGGAAACTGTCTATTTTTTGTGACTTTCCCTACTGTATCTGAGAAAAACAAACTCTCCAGCTGCCACGGTTAAGCGTAATGGAGGCCGTGTGCTATTAGGGCTCACCTTCCAAAAAAAATAAAAAAAATAAAAAAATCTATGAATCATGTTCCCCTGTTGTCAGCTAGAATGTGAGCGGTCAGGGAAAAAAAAGTTTCCTTCAACCAAATAAGCATGTTCACGGGTTCTTCCGGCTCTGATTTAGCAGCTACTATATCTACACCATGACTCAGCTCCTCTTATGTTTAAAAGCAGGGGAAACGACTGAGCTTTGTGGCCACCTATTCAGGATCCACATTAATTCAAGCGTAACAGATGGCTTCAAACAGGACTATTGATCTGAATACATTTAGTCAAATATTTAAAAAAAAAAAAATTATTCACACAAATGTGACATAGGTGTATTTGGCCTGTCCAGTTTTAGTCCAGATGTCCACTACTAAAAAAAAGAAGACAACATTTTTACTACAGCAATACATTTGTCAGCTTCCTACCTCCTGTAGTTGGTCTCCGTGCCTCTAGAGGCCCCCTGTGTTCCCCTCTGCCTTAGTTCTTCCTCGTGTGTCCTTGCTAGCATTATCCAGGTCACCTGTGCCTTGTTTTCCCTAGGGTATTTCAGTTGTGTTTTTTTCCCCTTGTTCCTCACTTGGCTGTGAGTTTCCTGCTTTGTTTCATCAGTCTTCCAAGCTACCTCAAGCGGAGTTTTTATTTTTCCAAGTGTTTTTTTTTTTTTTTTTTTTTACTATCTCTACTATTATTAATACTTCTGTCTGAGAAGAACTTTTGTTGGATTCTTTTTTTTTTCTTGTTGCAAAGACCTTTTTTTTTAAACATCTATTTTATTTTATTTTTTTGGGTCCAACATTACCGGCTCTGTGGCTAAGTGGTAGAACTCTCGAACCGCCACACCAGAGACCCGCGTTCAAGCCCAGCTTGTGACAGGATTAAAATGATTTAAAATTAAACTACAGTGCTCTTTGCATTCTCGATTCTGATTGGTCAGAAGATGCTGCTTTAATTTTCTCTAACAGCAGCTCTGATAGTCATGTGGCTGTAATTCAAACCACAGGTTTATATTAATGTGTTTGTTTTAATACGTTATCGTTTCTATAGTAACGTCTTACACAGTTGTCTGGTGGACACATCATCTAAGCCTAATAATAAACCCAAAAATGTGTCGTTATTTAATAAATATTGTGCGTTGAGTGTTGAATCTCAACTTCTGCTCCATGTGCAGTGGCATGTGAGGGGTATGACTGCTAGCTTGTGGGTTCAAATCCCACAAAAGCGGCAGAGCCACTAATTCTGTGACATAAAACCAAACCCTCTAATACTGAGACATAAAAACAAATTCTAGTATTTTTTAGCCATTGAATTGATGGTATTTTATGATCATACTGTGAATCAAATCAACTCAACTTTTATTTATAAAGCACTTTCAAAACCATTAAAATGGACCAAAATGCTGTCCATAGATAAGAAAAATACTAAAATTCACGGAAACATAAAATAACAAGACATAACCTCAAGAAACGCATACAGCCGATCCTTCACAATTCTCCGACCTAATCAAATGCCGAAAGCTTGATAAAATAAATAGGTCTTCAAGTCCTTTTTAAAAATGTCCATGCTTGATGAGGATCTTATAGATAATGGTAACACATTCCAGAGTGCAGAAAACGCGGTCTGCACTACGCCTCAACCGAGACCGTGGGAGTCATGTGGTATAAAAGATAAAGTGATGCATGTGTTGTGCAAAAACAGGACAACAGCTCTTACTCATGCTTTTTCTGCTCTCACTGATTCCTGCGTGTGCCACACGTACTGCAGACAGAAGGCCTTGAGATGACTTCAATGAGAGAGGAATAGAGCACCAGAAGGAGGAGCAGGAGCAGTAAATAAGCAAAGAGAAAGAAAAGTGAACAAGATATAATAGCTAAAAAAGTAAATAACGGTCAAATTGTACATGTAGATCAGTGTGTACTGCATTCATCTCCATTCAAGCACACATGCAATGACGGCTCAGTTTTCGCACATGCATTCTTTTTTATATAAGAGATTCACAAGCATGTGAAGATAATGCACATACATGCAGACCGAGGACTCAATGTATAATTCTCAAGAGTATCAAATCCATTTTGTTGCAGATGCATATTGTATAGAAAGCTAAACTGGCATGTTTTGAAGCCGTACCTAATACTTTATGATCTGTTCTCTCTCTCTCTCTCTCTCGAGCTGTACGTGCACATGATGCCAATGCCTGGTGCTGACGCATTTCTACTGCTGTGGCTTCACTCGCCCTCCGGAGCTGCTTGATTCATCCTGATGCTCGACTTCTGCTTGGAGCTTTCTTGCACTTCTGACTCATTCTCTGCTGCTGCGGATGCTCCCACACGGATACTCTAAAGATTTTATCTTTCCAAAAAACAGTTTATGCCCAAGTCTCGCACTTGCTTCACTGGATAATCTGTGTTTCTTAGAGGCTAGTCAGAATCCACAGCATAGGTCAAGTCACAAGCAGGCAATATCAAACAAGGTATATCCATAATCACTTAGGTGAAGAACAAGTGAGAATAAAAATCAGAAAACATGGAAACACACAAACAAGGAGGCCTGGACTGGAGTTATGGGTCACGTGTAGTAGCTATATTAATTACTAATTATAATGTGTGTGTGTGTCTGCAGCACCTAGTCTTACTCTACCAGACACTGAGGTCAAATGCCTCCTGTTTGCAGATGATCTGGTGCTGTTCTCACCCACAAAAGAAGGTCTTCAACAGCATCTTAACCTCCTGCACACCTTTTATCAGACATAGGCACTGTCAGTTATCCCCAAAAAGACTAAAGTAATGATATTCTGAAAAAGACATCATAGCTTCGAATTAGACAGCTTGCTCCTTGAATGCACTCAGAACTACACATACCTCGGTATAGTCATTAGCAGCACAGGAAACTTCAATAAGGCTGTGAATGACCTGAGTGAAAGAGCACGAAGGGCTTTTTACACTATTAAGAAAAATATCAAAAGTGACATCCCAATCAGAATCTGGCTAAAAATAATTCAGTTGGTTCTAGAACCCATCGTGCTCTACGGATGTGAGGGCTCCAAATAATGCCTGCAGACCAGAATTAGGACTGTACCCACTAATAATTAAAATAAAAAAAAAATATTTAATTCCATGCCCACCTAAAAAAATAGTGATACAGAGACCCTCCGTCACAAAGCCCTAAGATACCAAGAGCTAACCCCAGAGAGAAGCTCCCTCAGCCAGCTGGTCTCAGAGATGACTTTACAATCCAAAACATGTCCAGCCAAACCCCAGATCGATCAAATCAAATTATTAAAACACAAAAAGAAAAATATCTAGAGAGAGAGAGAGAGACAGAGAGAGACATACAGAGACACAGCAAGAGAGAGAGAGAGAGAGAGAGAGAGAGAGAGACATACAGAGACACAGAAAGAGAGACAGAGAGAGACATACAGAGACACAGAGAGAGAGAGAGAGAGAGAGAGAGAGAGAGAGAGAGAGACATACAGAGACACAGCAAGAGAGAGAGAGAGAGAGAGAGACATACAGAGACACAGCAAGAGAGACAGAGAGAGACATACAGAGACACAGCAAGAGAGAGAGACGGGAAGAGAGACAGACAAATAGACAGACAGAGAAAAAGAGACAGACAGACATAATTACAGAGCGAGATAGGGAGATTGAGAAACAGACTTACTGTGTGTGTGTGAGAAGTGAAATTTAATGTTCTGTATTTAGTCTGATGGCGCTCGTCCAGCCTGACAGATAAAAGTTCACTGTTGAACAGTTGACCTTAATCATAACGTCGTGGCTCATCGACCAAAAATGTCTGCTTCAGTTCTAAATTTGTGCTTCCACTTTTCATCCAGTTTCCCCTGTTCCTTTAGTGATGTTTTTGTCCGTTCTCTTAAAAAAAAAAATCCCTGACTTAGTCAAACTGCCCCCTTACTCATTTGAAGATGATGGTTTGAATTGTCTAGAGAATTACAGTAAAAGTACATGAGATAATAGGTTTATATTCATCCCTGTGCCTAAATTAGCCTGCTCTCATGTAGAATCGTGTAATGGGAATTAGAACGAGTGCTTTCATTGGATTCCAGATGAATGAATTTTTAGAGAAACTTCAACAGCTAGCCCTGCCTTTAACCCTAACATTAACCTTGATAACCTTTCAACATTAAGCTTGAGTTGAAAATAATCCCCTTTGGAGTGGTGACAGTAACTCTGCTTCGCACTGGGGAGCGTCACACCAGGGTAAAACAAAGATCAGGTGATAATAGCCAGTCGTGGTGTAATGTCATTTTGGTTTTAGAGAACAGCTAACATTAGCTAGCTAGAAGTTAGCAAAACTTAGTAATAATGAGGCAAAATTCTAGCATGAGTCATACATATTAATTATCAACAAATATTTTAGTTCCATGGAGGATTAGTGGCTAAGCCTTGGTGCTCTTGACGCTGCAGCCTGGGTTCGATCCCTGGCCAGGGAACCAACCCTAGCCCCTGGGGCTGCACATGACAGTGCACTCGCGGTGCTGGTCCTAAGCCCAGATAAAACTGAGAAGGAAAGAAGAAGAAGAACATTATGGTCATGAAAGTGTGTTTTTCAAATAAATAAATATTTATTTTATTTATGCTAGCTAACTATCTAGCTTAGCTAGTTATCAAACAGTCATTTTATTTGTAGCCTTAAGTATGTATGTAGTAGTATCTGACAGGTGAGATTTCTTATAGTTTTATTTTTGTAATCATGAAGTTTTGGTTCCTACTGCATGGGAAACTGTGATACTGCTCTAATTACCTTATTTGTTCATGTTTTTTGGCAGGGAAGCTGTCATCGCAAGCAGTGATGCTTATTTACGCTTGGATAGAGGTAACTCACTGAGTCTGGATTAGTCTGCTTGTCATTTATATAATAGGAAAAGTAGCTCAATTGAAGAGAAGTTCTCTCTACATCACACTGAAAATGAATGGGAGTAAACTTTTAGGCACTGAATTTGCTTTCATTGTGCACATAGCCTTATCCACCTTTGGTACTGGTAATTCCAGCAAGAGCAGTCTGCAATATTACAGTAACTGATTAGCAGGATCAGCTAGGCTATTGTGATGTGCCATACATGTGGCTCTCACACACCTATACTTCCAGGTGAAAGATAAAGAAGCTTATTTATTAGGGACATCAGCGATGAGGGATCTCTCCATTCTAATAGGTGGCATGCTAAATAATAACAACAACAACAACATTACTACTACTACTACTACTACTACTACTAATAATAATAATAATAAATGTGTGTGAATGTGAGGGCACACTATATAGTGACTAGCACTATATACACACGAGGCATTCCTTAAATAAAAACAACAAAACACCACAAGAATCAACAAAAAATAAACTTCCCCTGACAAAACAAACAAAAACGAAGAGCAGCAAAAATATCCATCAGTAAAATAAACACAAAACAAACAAACAAACAAAAACAATTTCCCCTATGAAGAAACCTAAGTCTAAACAAAAAGGCAAAACAAACTGAAAAAAACTCAAAAAACAAACAAATGAAAAATATAAAAAAAACAACATAAATCCACAAAACAACAAACAAACAAAAACAAACTCCTCAAAGAAAAACAAATCTACAAAAAAAACAACCAACTTAACTAAACAAACAACAAACAACACACACACACACACACACACACACACACACACACACACACACACACACACACCGGAAAAAAACCCACATTCTGTAAGTCACTGTATGTGTTGCAGTCTGAGTAATGGTTGCAATATTCAATATGGTCAGTAGGTGGAGGCAGGAGTCTTTTTTGGACCACCGGAAGTTAAGTACAAAAAAAAAAGACCTACTTTTTTTTGTTACTTTTCTCCCATCTTTCCCTCTTACATCCTGTATACCCTGATCCAATTCTAATTTTGAAAATAACATAATATGATCGTACGTGGAGAGAGGGATCACCTAATGGTTTTAGTACAGCCCTCTAGACTAATGCTCTGGTGTGAGAAGAGTGATTTACCAATGACCTTGTGCTTTGTCTGAGCAGAGGAGGTTGTTGTATAGGTGTTCTCTCTGTGTTCTCCTGTGCAAAGCCCAGCTTGCTCAGTCAGCCTCAAGGAACTGGCAGAAAAATATCAAACAATCAGCCTGCTGCAGCAAGAAAAAAAAATCAGCATGACCAAGCCAGCAACAGGGGAGAGAGAGGATGTGGACTGTTTATGCAGCATTTTGCTGTATGATACTGCTGAGGGGATTAAAGTCTCGCTGCAAAACAGGAACTTGGGGCTTATAAGGAAAATTCTAAGGGCTTTCTGCAAAGGGCACAATGCATGTTGCACGTTGCACACATAATCTTTCCACTGATGCATGTTTTTGATGCAATAATTATTTATTGCATGCACCATGCATAAGTTGTAGAAATTAAAACTTAAAAAAAAGTACTAAAAACCACTAGCCGAATTTCACCTTAGACTGTGAGTAATCCGGACATTGCGGACATCCGGACCCTCTAGCCTTTGGGTTTGAGCTCAGTGCAATTCAGAAGATGAATTTGCAGAGTACAACGAGTTTGATGAATAGCAACTGAACTTTTCCTTGCACTTTGCAAATCACCTGCGTCATAGAAAGAGAGAGAGAAAAAAAAGAAGAAAGACAGAGCGAGAGTTGTGCTTATATAATGGAGTTCTTCTAGTTTTCCCTGAGCATTTGCCGAAAGCCTGGCCGTGCAAACGGTCAACAGCTGGCAACGGTTCCCATGGCAACAGTTCGGTCGACTTGGCCAACTCCAGATATGGATTTCCTGTTGAAGATGTGAAATATCTCTCTCTCCCTCCCCCCCTCTAGCGCTCTCTCTCTCTCTGTGCAGGATATTAATTACACAAAAAAGTAAGGAAGAGCTAGATGGGGCCGTAAGAGTGTGATGGACTGTCTGTGAAGGGAATTGATTAGATGTTAAGCGAGGAAGTAATGAGTGGAGAGATGGTTGGTGACACAGTAATAATCTGAGGTTATTTGATTTTCTGTCTAGGAACAAATTAGCAATACTTTAAAGTTACATTGACAGAGAGGCCTAGTAGATGCTGTTTAGGCCAGAAAGTGCTCGAGACAAATGATTGCACAGGAAGAGTAAATGAATCCACCATATGTCTATGTTTGCCTGCCACCTGCAAATGACCATGGCTGTCTGACCAGAAAAAACAAACATGAGATCAGGCTGAAAGAGAGCAAGCATCGATAATTACAGCACAGTTCTTTCAAGCATAAGTAGCATAAATATCACTGTCACATAAATGACCCTCTGTTGCTGAAGGCTGTCTACATAATGCTTTGCTAATTAGCTTGTTTTTCCTACTTTTAAACTAATATTTCGAGGTGAATTGGGGACAGAAATACAGTAAACAAGGCTAACGTGTTCACTGGTCTGGAACTTTACATATCCAGCTCAGTTTCTCTAATGAATGTGGAAATCCTGCTCACATTAATATTACAGCAATTATGTTCCCATTTTGACTTAAATGTAACAAAGAGTCGAGTCCCAGCAATGCAACAGTCATTCACAGCCAAGTCCAAGAGAGCAAAACTGTCCACCAGCAAAACTGGTATCACTCTCTCCTGGACAGTGGATTTAGAAAGTATTCTGACCCCTTTACTCGTTGCACACTTTATTGTGTTGTGGGTTCGATTTTGAATGGATATAACTGACATTTTTACCCATCAGTCTATACTTAATCTCCCATACTGATGAAGTGAAAACATGTTTTTAGAGATTTTCAAAACTGAATTAAAAATCAAAAAACTGAAATCTCTTATTCACAAAAGCATTCAGAGTCTTTATTTAATACTTTGTAGAAACCCCTTTGACAGCAATTACAGCTACATATCTTCTTGGATGCATCTCTACAAGCTTTGCACATCTGGATTTGTGTCGTTTATCCCACTCTTCATGGCAGATTCCCTCAAACTCCATCAGTCAGAATGGCGAGTGTTTGTGAACTGACATCTTCAGGTCTCTCCGCAGATGTTTGATGGGGTTTAAGTCTGGGCTTTGGCTGAACCACTCAAGGACATTCAAAGACTTGCCCTGAAGCCACTCCAGTGCTGTTTTGGCTGTATACTTAGGGTCATTGTCATGTTGAAAGGTGAACTGTCGCCCCAGTCTGAGTTTGCTTGCATTCTGGAAGAGGTTTTCTTCAAGGATGTTCCTGTGTTTGACTGCTTTCATCCGTCCCTCAATTGTTACCAGTCTCCATGTCTCTGCTTCTGAGAAGCACCCCCATTGCACAATCCAACAGGTTCTCTTATCTCTGCACAGGACTTTTGGAGCCCTTGTAGCGTGACTGTTGGGTTCTTTCTGACCTCCCTGTCCAAGGCCCTTCTTTCCCAGATGGCCAAATTAGGAAGGTTCAAGGTTGTGCCAAGCTTCTTCCATTTCAAAATTATGGAGGTCACTGTGGGAACACTGTCCTGGAAACATTCAAAGCCTTAGAAATTGTTTTATATGCTTGGCCTGATCTATGCCTTGCCACAATTTGAACGCCGAGATCCACAGATACCTTTCCAAACTTTGTCCCATCAATTGAAATTGCAACAGGTGTACTCCAATTGAGTTCTTGACGCATCTTCGGGATAATTAAAGCTAACAGGATGACCATAATTTGGAGTGCCACAGCAAAGTATTAGAACACTTTTGTGAATAAAAGTTTTCAGTTTTTGATTTTTAATTAATTTTCGAAAAATCTATAATAATTCACTTCATCATTATGGCCAATTAAGTGTAGACTGACGGGAAAAACTAGCAATTATAGCCATTAAAAATCAAGTCCACAGCACAATAAAGTGTGCAACAAGAAAAGTGGTCTGAATACTTTCTGAATCCACTGAATATGGAAGAGGAAACTTAGCACCTTCCATTTACAGCATTTTGCTGAGGTCCATCTGGGCCATTCTAACACATTCAGGTTCTTGGTTTTGAATCACTCCAGTGTAGCTTTGGCAGGATTATCTTGTTGGAAAGTGAACCTCTGGGCCAGTGCCAAGTCTTTTGCAGACTGGAACCTGTTTTTGGCTTTATCCATCTTTCCCTCAACCCTGACCAGTTTCCCAGTCTGTGCTGATGAAAAGCATCCACACAACATGCTCCATGCTTCACTGTGGGGAAGGTGTTCTCAGGGTGATGAGCACCCACCCTATGTAGCACTTAAAGTTTAAAGTTTGGTCTCATCACACCTGAGAAGCCTTTTACACAGCCTTTTGCTGTGTCTTCAAATGGACTTTCTTCACACCACTCTTTTATGAAGCTCAGCTTTGTGGGGCTGAAGTTCCTTTCAGCGCCATATTGTAACAGGGGGTGAATACCTATGCAAGGCACTGGACTTACACATGAAATGTCTTGCTATGACAGTTGGTTATTTGTCCCAAGAAAATGTACTACTCCTTGTAATTTCTATTATGTCTGTATTTGTTTGGGAATATGTTAAGTCTGAGGGACCGTGATAGTTACTAAGCAGTGAATAAAGCACTGTTTTGAAAAGCTGAATTTATGCATAACTGATGCTTCCCCAGCATGTGTCTAACTAATCCTTTCTTCCATCTCAGGTGTTTCTGCTGCTTTTGATAAAAGAGGAAATTAGTTCATACTGTTATGTCAAGCTTCCTTTCACTGACCCATGATTCCGTGCAAGGCAGTCAGAGTAACAAAACAAGGCGACAAATTAGCCTTTGCCTGCTGCTTAAAAATAGTGCGCAGCTGGGCCCTACTTTTAGTGCCTCTGCTCACTATATATAAAGACTATCGTAATTAAATATAAGGTTGAGATGCCTCTCGCCCATTACTCATCACCCACTTTCTCACACACACATACAGGCGGGTGGGTGCCATCTGGGCCTACTATGGCAGTGCAAAAGATCATATTTTTAGCACCCCCCCAGCTCATGTAATCGTGTCATGAATGCCACCCCCCGCTGGTGCCCTGGCAGAAAACTGTCTATTACTAAAATTGCGCCTTGCTTGTCCAAATTATGGCTCTTAGCAGCCAAAATACGTGAACAAAGCCTTCCTTCTTACTAAATGTTCTCACCTGTTCGATTTATTTAGCAACAAATCAGGCCAAATTAGTTCTGGTGCAACACAATTAAAACGAAGTCATGCACAAAAATAGTCATTAGTGGGGAAAAAGGAAAACACCAAAAAATTCAATAAAACACACAAATCTAAAGACAGACGAGCATGGGAGAAATCCCAGTCCTCAACCCTTTAAAGAAATATGTAGATCTTATGATTGTTTTCATTAACTTCCATGCATGATGTCCACACTTGGGTCAGTTTAAGACTGTTTTATGTCAGATTATGTCAGTTAACCTCTGAGGTATTTTCACGAACCTAAGCAAACTTTTTGTGATTATTTCATGACTGGGAGGCTGTTTGTTAATGATATATGAGGATTATAATTACTTGGCTTTTGGTGTACTATTGGAGGAAGAAAACCATCTTGAATGTTATTTTTAACATACTTGTTTGTCTTGGCCTGTTTTCTATGACTCACCTGTGAAATCCCCCCCAAATCCCTTCCTTGATGAATGACTGGTAAGTCACGGCACAATAAATCACCCACTTATCGTATTTTAAATGGCTTGGTTCTAAATTCATCTCGTTGGAGACAGCACACTCCAGGGAGCCGAAATTTGACATGTACATTGTCTTGTTCATTCATAAATCTTCTCTGTCAATCTTTCGCCACCCCTCCGCCTCCTCAGTGGGAATCATCAACATAGACTGACATTTAGCGTCAATTACTGTCGCTGCTATTAGTGCGTCATAGCAGCCCTGGCCAATTGGAGCGGAGACAAGGAGAAGGGGGGTGGAAACACAATGAATGTGAACACACACCAATTTTCCTTACTCAGTGCCAGAGACAAAAGTGTTTACAGGAAAACAGTGGTCTGGATATTGAAATACGGTTGGATAAAGATGAGCGCAGGCTGTCACTTTCATAAAAATATGGAGGAAAACATCCTCGAACAGTGGAGAAAAAAACAGCCTTCTGTTCTTTTCATGCCGTCAAATCTGCCAATCTCATCTGTCGCTCAAACAGAGCCGCGCTGACTGATCGCTTTATTAGAAATTTAAAGAATAAATGGAGATGTGCGTGTGTGGGATGGATGGAAAGAGCAAGTCAAGTCAAGTTCTTAAAAAAGCACTTCGCAAGGCTTAATAATTGTGTTTATGTCCCGTAGGATGGTAATGAAGCTTATAAAAATAGTGTATTAAAAGTAACAAGGCAATGCTTGTGACTAAAAAAAAAAAAGCTTAATATTAGAATACAATAAAGATGTATTCTTTTATAATGTTAGATATTTTTATTAAGTTTTCTAAACTTGTTCAGCCTTGGTACCTCCCACAGATACCCCTTTCTCTGCTGCATGGCTTTGCCGTATGATTTCTCACTCTTTCCAACCATCAAACTGAGGTTGTACACTATCTGCCATCCAGGTGAGTTTCTACAACTAAAACACAATAAGTGGGTGATGTTACGGTGCTGTCACTATTAATCCTATATGATATACAGTATATATTATATTTTACATATTATATTTTGTGAATTTCCCTCTGGGATGAATAAAGTGATTTATCTGTCTATCCCAATAAGGATTTTCTTTTTCAGGTGAGTGGGAGGAAAAAAAGCACAAAGTATAACATTAAGAAAAAACTTAATGTTAACTTTAATAACTTTAAAAAAAATGTCTTGGCACACATTAATGTGACATAGTTTTTTTTGGCCAGAAGGAACATTTTCAGCGATGTAGAAAAGATGACATCAAACATCATTAAGAAAAAGACCAAAAGACAGATGTTGACAGATGTATCGACTCAGGCAATGATCTCTCCAGTAGTGGTTGCTCATCCGAATAATTCGGAGATGCCACCCTCTAATAGCATCGGTTAATAGTAGGTTCCAGAAAATCATTAGAGAGACAACATCACTGAGATCATCGACCCATCTTAACAAATACATAAATCACGTCTGCTATTTGAAATAGTGGAAAGCCACATTGCCTAAAAGAGAAGCTAATTCATGGCGCTTACTTTGAAAATGTCCATTACATAATGTAAAGTGGTATATATCAGTGACGTCTGCAGCTTATCAGCTTTGTAACTCTTGTACATTTTAATTGGTTTATTGACTTTGTTAATATAAAGTTGCTTTATGTATGATATATATGTTACTTTGATGCTTACTGGCATATTTAAGGCCCATGTAGTCTTGTCTGTTTTCAACAGAAAGAAAGCTTATCGTACATAATTGCTGCTTATCATACAGAAATAATTTCCACTTTTCACGTTTCTGTCAGGACTGACACATCAGGAATGCTTCGATGTATAAACAGCTAAGAGCATGAGCGGTGTCAGTACTGTATCTTCTGTGAAGCTTTTGTTAGTTAAGAAGTATAATATGCATTTATTTGAGGGAGAAGAAAGCTCAAGAAAGTGTGAGAGAATGAGAGAGATGGATAATGGGTAATGCTGGCTTGCTACAATTCTACATACTTTGTAATAATTTAATCATGTCCAAAGAACTACTCTTGCTTAAGTGGTTCACTGCTTCTACTTGACTCCATAATCAAGTCTTCCATTAAGAAGGCATGGCACATAAGGCAAGCTTCATGCCAATGAACTGCTGACGCACACTGAAGCAAACAATAGGCCACGTGTCTGTTCAATCAAACATGGACAGAATAGTAATAAGTTGATTGCTAGAAATTAACAAGGTGAGCTTCAACAGCCTCTGATTTGAGTTCAGATTTTACAATAAACAAAATTAAGCTTATTAGCAGGAAAAAAAGAATTACAAGCTATAATGTGTTCAGCACCATTGAATCCACTTCCTCAAATACTCAACAAGACAAGAATGTGAAAGTGGATGAGCACAACAGAAGAAGAAGCTTTGTCACTTTTACATTGCAGTGAAATTCTTTGCTTTGTGAGGAAGTTGGGGTCAGTCATGATAGAGCACCTGCAGCAGAAAGGGTTAAGGGTCTTGCTCAAGAAGTCAGCTGTGGCAGCTTGGGGGTGCTGGGACTTGAACCCCCAACTTTTTGGGCAATAACGCACAGCCTTGAAGCACTGAGCCACCACAGCACGCATGTAGCTTCCTCACATAGTGACATGGTTTCATTCACAAGGTGACAACTTTGACAAACACAAGGAAATACACCATTTGTTCCAAAGGAAGCTTGGTTGGTGGTCCAGAATTTAGAGCTATCTGTTATTTACGTGTCTTTCTGTACACTCTTAGGAAGAAGGAACCCTTTAAGAATTCTTTAATGGTTCATAGGATAATTAGGTTCTTAGCTTCCTAAAAGGCTTCTATTGGGCATCTCTTTTTTTCTGATAAGGAAATGGATTTCTCCAGAGGGTTAAACTGAAGAACTCTTAAGGGTCCTCTATTTAACCTTTTTAAATGTAGCTTGTGGCATCAGGTTCAAGTTTTGCTTCAAACCTTTGATTCTAGCTTTCAGAGCCACCAGTGGAATTTCGCCTACTATATGAGGTCACTCATCTGGACCCATGTTCCATCCTGTTCACTACACTTTTAGGAAAAGAAATTTAAATGCTTTGAAGACCCGTAAAGGCTCTATGTAGAACCCCACAACACAGTGTTCCCCTTTCAGAGAGGGGTTCCAAGTTCACAAAATTAAGAACTTAGAACTATCCAAAGAACCTACAAGTCACCTTTTTCGAAGAGTGTAAATTCTGAAAGAGAATGGGAAGCAATGATATAAGTAAGGAATAAAACACTCTGGGGTATGCTGTTATAGGAAAAGAATCGATGGCAGGATGGTGTGTTGTGGTCAGCGTGAAATAAAATTAATGTTACCAGCCCAAAGTTGATTATTTTCCAATAACAGCACATCCCAATGTGTTTTGTTCCAATTATACCCAAACAATTTTTAATTTACGAGGGTGAGTCAAGCGAACACCTTTAAAGTGCAACATTAATTAGAATTGAATCAAACTTTTTTCTAGAGGAATCCAGATACTCGGTAAGTGCTTATGTAAAAAGAATTATATACTTTTGTGACAACGATTTGAAAAAATAATGCCAAAAAAAAAAAACACTTTTCATTTATTATTCACATATTAATGAATGACACATCATATGTTTTATCCATCTACACTTGCACATCAAGTTCATTCTCCTTATCATTTACATTCCCTTACCGGCCTATTGATTTTTCTCTCTCGAAGTGAAAACTCAGCTTGTCATGTTACCGAGAACCCAGAAAGCACAAGTCATCTGTCCTGAAGACTTTCCCATGGTGGAAAACGTACACTGGAGACTCCTTCCATAAATTCCCTTACAACCTTCAAGAAATTCTAGATACATTGTTCACAGTTAGTGTATTTGCTGTACATTAAATACACTCTACTGCAAGTATTGACTAATAGCCTAGTTAGTCTGGCTGCTGTGTGGGTAGAGTGTGTATCACTCTTGACTACTACCGCTTTCTCCAACCCTTGTGTTAAGTTGTTTGAGTGTTTGGTTAGCAGCAGTTCTTCCTATAACGATCTTGCACTCTCTGTAATCTTGCAGCACTCTCGTCTACTCTAACAACTCTGTGTTTGGATTCAATTCTGACTCACTATGTGTGAAAGTCAATTTGGATAAAAGCATCTGTCACATGAATGAATAAGTGTGAATGGTAGAAGGGGGTTAGAAATCAAGAATGAGATGAAGGGAAAAGGGCTAATAAGAAAGGCATGACAAGAAAAAAGAGAAAAGGCAGAGGGCTGTTTGGAGACACTCATAGAGCTCTCAGAATTGATTAAGTCAGAGGCAGCCAGTCACAACACAATGCACCTCCTGACCTTTTCATAAGCATCTAATTAAACCTGAGACATCAGCCTGCACCCTTAATATCACATTGACATACTTCATGCCATTTACAAGATTCTTATAAACACTGATATCTTTTCCTAGTGTTTATTTTATATCATTCTATTGTGTTTTGTCTCAGTCTGACTTGTGGAAGGTTAATGGGAGAGCGTATATATATATATATATATATATATATATATACACACACACACTCAAGCAGTGTCAGATTTACTGCTAGAAGAACACATATACATTACAGCACAGTGTAATTCCTTTTCCCCGCATATCCCAGCTTGTTAGGAAGATCAGGTATGACACAGCACCCCTGGAGCAGAGAGGGTTAAGGGCCTTGAACCCCCAACCTTCTGATTAGTAACTTAGAGCTTCAGGATTTAAGAACTCAGGATTTAGAATGTTGGGAAACACAACTGTCATGTCCACACTGCCCCAACAGACACCAAGAAACTTTTTTACAGACAGTTAGACTGGTTTAAAAATGGATGATCCTTTGACAACAATCAAAATCCAGAATTACTCTTACTGTGTCTTTATGCGTCATTCTTCACATCAAAAGACGAAGAGTGAAATGAAAGAAGTTGTGGGTGAAGCCTTGGTCGTTGCGACGTGAAAGACAGGGCACTTACTTAAATTTATGCAGAGAACTGCAGACGGGGGATGTGCCTTCGAAAATTCAAAAAGGATATTAACTTTCAAAGGTTTTGTTCGGTTTGCCCCCAAGCAGTTTCAACAACTACTTCAGATGGTGACACCAATCATTCAGAGGCAAACTACAAATTTTAGAGATGCCATTTCACCTGGTGAACGCCTAATGATTACTCTTTGCTTCTTGGCAACAGGTAATAATCTTTGTTTCATCTTTAAAATCCCAAACAAGACAATTTAAGCTATTTAGGTGGCAATGTTTATATTGCAATTTCTAAAAGCTATTTCTTTGTATTATTTAATATTCACAGGGGAATCTTTTCGAAACTTGCACTACTTGTTTCAAATAGGATGCTCAGCTTTAACTGAGCTTATTCCTGAAACATGTAGAGCCATCTACCACTAAAATTATGAACAATGTTTTCATGCAAATATAAGTTATAAACATTTGTTGCGATTCCGATTAGTACTTCATGAAACAGAATATGGAAAATGGCATATGGTTAGCGGATGATCCCGATTGAAACGCACAGGCTTTGGTTTCTATGGAGTCTTCAGGGATGCTTGACTCAATGGTGCATGCCCAGGTCAGATTATGTCAGAGTTTGTTGGAAATCAATACCATACTGCTCAGACATTCCAAGACCTGACAAACGCTGATTGAACATGTTCATTCGGTGAAAACAAACACAGTTAACAAGCTGATCTGACAAAGCCCAGAAGTAGGCTAAACATAGTTGCACCGCCCGGGAATCGAACCCAGGTCGCAAGAATGGGAATCTTGCATGATACCACTACACCAGCGGTGCCTTATGGTGAGTGTATAGTGTAAGAGACCAGCTGACAAAACAAATCCAGAATTAAAATGGAATTACAGTGTGTTTTAGTGTGTGAATAAATGATTTAGTGCTCTTTTAATGTGTTTTAGTGTGTTTATAGGCATGTGTATACCATGTATAAAAATGATAGTGTGTATAAATCAGTCATTAAATGGCAGTCAACATAGCCTGTGTTCGCACTAGCAAGCAACAAGATGACAGAAAACATTACTTTTTTATATATATCAATGTTTGAATAGAGATTTTTTTCCCGATTTTATGCAAAATTAATTTGAATGTGCTGAAGCGACAAAAAAAGATGATTGGCTCCATTTTGGAGTGGCCAATTTAGAGTAGCCAATCCTCCTAGAGTACATGTATGTATTTCAAAGGTGAGAGGAAACTGGAGAACCCACAGGTTACCTACGTGGACAATTTTAGGAAAGAACTGGGTACAATTTTATGCAAATCAGTTGTAACTTTTCACTAGATTTGCCGACTATTTAGACCCCTTTAGCAACTTTCATTTAAAAAAGAGCCTAGTGACAAATCTAGAGACTATTTCAGCAGATGATAGTGACTGTCCTGCACTTGATACAGCTTTCCTGTTCACATCACAGCTTCTGCTATGATGTTGAGAGAGAATATTTGTTGGACTCACCACCACTGTCTAAATGATCACCATTTCTCCCCAACGTGCAATCACTGATCACCATTGTTACTAATGACCAATCACTGATCACCATTGTTACTAATGACCAATCACTGATCACCATTGTTCCTAATGACCAATCACTGACTACCATTGTTCCTAATGACAAATCACTGACTAGCATTGTTCCTAATGACCAATCACTGATCACCATCATTTCCCAGCGAGCAATCACTGATCACCATCATTTCCCAGCGAGCAATCACTGATCACCATTGTTCCTAATGACCAATCACTGATCACCATTGTTCCTAATGACCAATCACTGACTACCATTGTTCCTAATGACAAATCACTGACTACCATTGTTCCTAATAACCAATCACTGATCACCATCATTTCCCAGCGAGCAATCACTGATCACCATTGTTCCACCCACATACTTGGCAATATTTATAAGTAAAAAAGTAAGTTATTCATTCCAATCCATTTCTTTTGTGTCTATTTCCCAGCTCCTCACTACCACTACTTCAATTTGTCTGCATTCTTTATAGAAATTATAGTAACTAATAAATTGCTAGTCTGTGGTGCCATTTATAAGAAATAAATTATAATCTTATTATATTCTCTTATTAAATTATTTTCTATTTTTGATAAAACTCTGGACTATTCTGTTCATTACCATGCAGATCTTCATGTTGTGATATGCCAATTATCATAGCAATTTAATAAATGTGCAAATTAATCTATGACATCTAACTGGTGACTTCTTGTGATTTTTTTTTTGAGCATGAATTCGCTACATTCTCCTGGAAGGTGTTGGCAACACTGAACGTGGATATTCCAATGCCCCAGTTAGATGCCCCAGGTGTTTTGGCATTTGGAAGTTTTCCAACTTAAAATGCCACACAAAGGTCAAAAAAGTTGTGCTGGTGGGAAGTGGGGCACAGCAATTTAACACTGCAGTCGACATAATTTCTGAAAACAATACATTGAAAAAGAAAGCAACAGCAGCTTGTGTAATCATCTTCGAACAAAGTTAAAATGAAAAAGGATCCCCTGAGTGTGGATGCCGCCAGTCGACGCATAAAAAGAGGGTTTCGCAATAGACTATTTTTAAAGTTGTTTCATTCATCTTTGTAAAAGTGTTATGGACTGCATACAGTAACTGTGCATAGCAAAACAAGGCTGAGGCAGGGAGAAAGACCAGAGATAGAACAGTACTTCTGATTCTTTTCCTTTTCTGTCAACTGCAATACGATTTAACCTAAAAGCAAGAAACGATTTCAAAATAAACAAATAAAAAGAAACTCTAAATACAACGATATATACTAAGAAAATGCCAAGCATTCAAGTAAACATCTAACTAGTATATTCCTGCATGAATCGTCCTTGTTATAATGATCTCATCGATCACTGCAAATTTGGTGTAATAACCATTGTTCCCAACAACCAATCACGGATCACCATTGTGGTGATATACAGTATGGCTTCCACTCAGGTTATTCACCAGCTTATAAAATAGCACCTGATGCAGCACACCCTAGTATTTAATCATCGAGAAGTACAGCTGCAGAAAGGGTGAAGTTTAGATTCAGGGGTGAAAAACACTGTATGAACTCTTGAGAGTTACAGCAAGTAACTGGACAATACATGAGAATTGTTATATTTTTTAGCCTGTGCTGACAGTTAATTGTCCATACAAATAATTGTAGCAAAAAGAAACTAAATAAACATCATGCATTCATAATATACGAGCAGGATTAGGTCATTTAACATGCTTTTAATTGACTATTTTTATTTTCAGAATTAGTACAATAATGCAACTGTTTTGGTTTATTTGATGTGTTGTCCTGCTCGATGTGTTCGCAATGTCTCAGATTAAGATGCTGGACTTAAATTAGTTAATGAATTCCTACTATAATCACACTATTTGGTGTTGATTAGAGGAGAGAGAGTTTCCTCCTTGTTCTCAGCAGACACATGTATGGCACTGAGATTATTTGTCAGGTAGGTAATCATCACGACAAGTGTCTGGAAGCTGAAAAGCTGATGCTGGCTCTGTTTCCATGGTGTGACCTCAAATGCTCTTTTGTTGTTGTTGTTGTTTTGACATGCCCTGATGTTCACCCCTATCCAAGAGCAGAAGAGTACACAGAGACATGGCTCGAGAGCATGAAAACCGTTTTCTCACACAGCAGACCCTCATGCCTCGATGGATGTTTTCTTCTAAAGCACAGCATGACTGTTTTTTTATCTTTATTTGCCATTTGTAAACAAGACCACTGACATTCTTGCTTGTGCAGGTTAGAGGGAAAATGACACAACCAAAAAAAAAAAAAAAGAGTCATATATGTGCTGCGGTACTGTCATGCACTGAGTCATACGGTGTGATTAATGATCAATGATACAAACCTGTCAAGCCTGGAGAATACAGTTTTTTTAGACTGTGTGGATGGATGGATGGATGGATGGATGGATGGATGGCTGGACAGATACTTGGGTGAAAGGATGATGGATGGATGAAACATGTAGGAGGATAGATGGTGAATGGATGGACAGATGGATGGATGCCTGGATAGGTGATTGGATGATGGATGGATGGATTGATAGATGCTTTGGTGTGTGAACAGATGTTGGATGAATGAATGGATGGGTGGACTGGACAGATGCTTAGGTGGGCGAATGAATGGTGGATGAATGGAAAGATAGGTTATTTAGACAGATACGTTGGTGGGTAGATGAATGTGAATAGATGGATTGACAGATGCTTTGGTGTTGGATGAATGGATGTTGGATGACTGGATAGATGGGACAATTTCAGTAATGGCATAAAATGTGTGCAAAAAATGAAATGAAAAAAAATAAAACCAACTAGCACAGTTTTAGTGGAAGAAATTATGCTTCAATAAGTTTGCCTCTTGCAATCCTTTGTTTTGTTTCTGAAATTGATGGATGGATTTGAATTTGATGATTAGATTTGAAAGTTCTGACCTTTGAGGAATTCTATCTATACATTAGCTTAGTAATATGCTCTGTGTTTGCATTATTTAAATCTGTTTTACTAACCTGTAGTAAAAATAATGGACTGGCCTGTCTAGGGCTATTTGGCTGAATGTGACACTGACGCTTGTAAAATGGTCTGTGAATAATTTCATACTATCATTCTAGGTCTTAAAATCATGATAATTGAGCAGGATGTTATTAAATTGATCTTTTCATATGTAGAGAGTGCAGTTTTGGGCAATTTCATCTGCTCCTAGCTGTGCGGTTTCTCTAGTCTGTTTATATATTGTCATGCCACTGTGTCTTTTATTCTGCCATCTTATGAAGACCATGATGGAAAGCTGCTCGATAGATTTATTGTTTACTTATCGTCTGTGATTTTGAATGTGTAGTTGCTGTGTGTATTTTAATGTGTAATTTAATGTTAATAGTTGCTGTGCCGTGTTACATACTTTATGCTAATCAAACTAATTAATTATTCATTAGTTCATTCAAAAAATCAAAATTAGCATGCTACATGAAAGATACGTTATTTTTTTGCTTTCTCAATTCCCAGATCTGATTGATAGATCTGAAGGTGTAACATTCATGACAAGCTGCATTATTTTTTTTTTTTGCCTTATTAACTTCAAGAGAGAAAAAAGCGAGGCTGTTTATTACTGTTATGGCAAAAGTAATAAAAGGAACTAACATGTTCAACAACTTTAGAGATGCTGTAATTATAAATAGGTAAAAAATGATGTGTTCATTAATAAAATAAAAATTGTAATTGTATAAGGGGAATAAAACATTTCAGAATGTGCTGTTATAGGAAAATTGTCATCTTTGGATGGTAACAGTGACTCCACTTCATGTCAGGCCATATCACACCACACCGTCATGATTATTTTCCTATAAAAGCATGCCCTGTCATGTTGTATTCCTTACATAAATGTTGTTTGCTTAGATTGGTGTCCTTATTTTTCACGTTGTTAGCCATTGCTTGAAGTCCCAGGGATATATATTTTTTAAATAGATTTTTAATACACAGTAATAGCTTATTTGTCTTTTATGGCTATTGGTCTTCTCTCTGTCTTGGAATTACAGCATGGCTAGTGAGTCAAAGGTGAGTCAGAGATATCGGAAAGAAAGAGTTAATGGGAAAAAAATTAGATTATACAAAGATGCTTGAACTGACTTTTTATTTTGGTGTAACTTCCACTTTAAAGGGACGCAAACATCTCTCCAGCATCTGTTTAGAGCATTCTTGTCACCGCTGTGACCATTCAGGATCTTCCTCTTCAGTTATTGATCCTGATGGTGATTTGACATGCATAACCACAAACTATAGCTCATTCCATCATTTCAATTATTTAGCTGCCATGTCTTGCAGGTCGAGATTCTTGTTCATTAATAAGCCATCAAGGCTGAACAGAGCACTGGATGACTCATCATATAATTGTATGCGTCTTACTATGGCACAATCAGGCAATGCTTCTGCTGCAGAGAAGACACACACACACACACACAGACTCACACACCTCTGCAGAGGTTTTGCTCAGCCATTGTCATGGGTGTGTGATGCTATCTACTAACATATGCACACACCCATGTGTGTAACTGAGACACAATCCAACAGTGAATTTATTGCTCATTGCATGCAACTGTTGGAAGAGATTCTATAGAGCATCTATGCTGGTTCATGCTCATATACAAATTAGATACATTTACATGCAGCCTAATAATCTATCATTAATCTGACAGATAGATAAAAAAAAAACACCCATATATTCACCTAAATCAGATTAAACTCTTTCAGCCCTTTTTGAATATATGTGTTCAAACAGTAGATTGTACTGTACATATGATAATCTATTAAATGGGAGAATAATCACAGTTTAGAACTTTGAATCCTGTCACCTTCACAATCTGTGCATTTCCATCACAATTAGGAAATCCACTGAAATCCCAAGGGGAATTATCCATTAGAAACTTGAGATGAATTGGCCACTCCATGAAACATACAACATATCCCCATGAGAATATCCTATAGGAATCCCATGAGGAATTTCTGACTGGAAACCAGGATTGAATTGGAACATACACAATTGCCATGAGAAAATCTCATAGGAATATCATGGGGAATCTCTCAACTAACAAAATTGGCCACCCAATGAAACTCCCATGAGACAAGTTGTGACTTGGGCACCACATTAAATAAACCAAATTCTCATGAGAAAATCCTACAGAAATCCCAGCGTGAATTTCACACTGGAAACTAACTGTGAATTGGCCACCAAATTAAATATACACAATTCCCATGAGACAATACTATAGAGATCCCATGGGGAAATTTTCAGTTTGAATTTGGGGTTGAATCGGCCACCTCATGACACATGTAAAAAAAATTCCCATGAGAAAATCCCATAGGAATTTTACAGGGAATTTCTTGTTGGAACCTCATTGAGAATTATCCACCCCGTGAAATACTGTAAATTCCCTTGAGAAAATCCCATAGGGATCCTATATATATAAAGTGTAGCAGCAGTGGGGGATGATACATACAGTAAAAAAAAAATTTTTGAACTGGCCACTATGAAACATACAAAATTCCCATGAGACAATCTCCCAGGAAAATTATGTTAAGTGGGACAATTGTGTATGTGTAATCCCCAGTGGGAAGGCAATTAGAATTTTATTGTGAGTTTGTCACTGCATGAAACAATTAAATCTATGGAAACAATATGGGATACTTAGGGCTATGTTGTGGGAAATTAATTGCTCCATTGACACTGTAGGTATTTTATGTAGGTGTCCCATGGCTGGTTATGGGGCATTCAATGAATTTCCAGGGGATCCCATGGGTACCTAACGATTTTATTGTGTAAATAATTGGCCTCCAGGAAATTGCATAGAATTCCCATGTTAAGCAGTGAACTCTTACAATTAATCCATGGTTTCCAACAGTAATCCTATGGAAATTTTCCATAAGTTCTGTTAGGAAACAAAGTTAAACAATGTAAAATATTTTAAAATAATTGCAGTGTGGGATGAGGAATGGGATGGATAAACTAACAGAGTGTTACAGTACCTTATTGTTTCTTATGTTCAATGAACATAGTCTGAGATTCTTTTAAATTTCTGTTAACAACAAGTTTCGAACACAAGTGAGGTGATACACTCGGCTAATAAACTGAACCATCCGACTTCACATTGGCATGCTCATATATATTTCCATTCATCAAAGGAAAATGGCTTTACGCAATATGAGATGAAATATATATAAGATATATATTTCATCACATAAGATGAAAGCATGCAAATTATGATTCCATGCTTTTAAATGTGATTTTGAATATTGGGCTTTGTACTTCTGCAGTAATGGCAATATTAAAGTAGAAAATATTAATACATACAGTATATCGTCCATATAGCTTTGCATTGAGACTGGATTAACTCAAACCCCTACAGGTTTACATTAATTATGTCCTTTATATGTAGCTTATTGGTTTTATCTTCAGTAGTGTTTGAAGATTAAATCACCTCAGGATAATGCATCACTCAGAGTACTATGCTTTGTTGTTAGTTTTCAGCCTTTGTTCTGGAGTTTCTTATGCTTTTCACACTTTATTTGAGTATTTTCCTGCATTAAACCCATCAAACTAGCCGTCCTGCTTTTCTTTCAGTGTTCTTCAAAGCATTGCAGCTAACCGTACCAATAGTACATTTTCCCATCATGAAAATGATCTAAACTCTCATCACACTTAACAATACTATAATAGCATTGCATTTAACTAGATACTTTAAAGCGTCCATGAATAAGAATACAGTATTTGTTGAATATCACAGTGAGCACTATTTTAGTATCAGTGCATGCATAATTTGCTAGTTAATGCTGGATTTTCTTATTTTGGTTTCGTGCCCAATTTTCCATGTATTTCAAGCGGTACACTAAGTCATCCCACATTTCTCACACTCAAGTTTTGTGTTTTTCACTATTTATAGTATGTAATCCCACTTCAACACAAATCCAAATACTACTTAATCTTAATACTAACTAAATTCAACCGGTTGAATTTTATCCATAACAAATATAAACAAACAACTCAGTTCAGACTACTAAAGACAAATTCATGCCGAAAGCTTTTATTTCATGTATGTATATATATATATATACACTATATTACCAAAAGTATTCGGTCACCTGCCTTGACTCACATATGAACTTAAGTGCCATCCCATTCCTAACCCATAGGGTTCAGTATGATGTCGGTCCACCTTTTGCAGCTATTACAGCTTCAACTCTTCTGGGAAGGCTGTCCACAAGGTTGAGGAGTGTGTTTATAGGAATTTTTGACC
>CM040983.1:5972003-5984816 GCA_022985145.1 Pangasius djambal | reverse complement strand
CGACTGGATTTGTTGCACAGGTGGCATTCTATGACAGTTCCACGCTGGAATTCACTGAGCTCCTGAGAGCGGCCCATTCTTTCACAAATGTTTGTAAAAACAGTCTGCATGCCTAAGTGCTTGATTTTATACACCTGTGGCCAGGCCAAGTGATTAGGACACCTGATTCTGATCATTTGGATGGGTGACCGAATACTTTGGGTAATATAGTGTATATATATATATATATATATGTATATATATATATATATATATAAAGGCATTTTTTTTGCTAAAGAAATGGGCTTATAGCCAACCAAAATAGCAACACATATATAAAAACAGCAGGTATACATCAACCTGTAAACATATGAATATATGCAATGGGTATTAGGTAGCTAATGAATGAGAATAACAACTTAGCTAGAACCTGGTTACTAAGTCTTATAGGAGCAATGTAAATGCGTAGTGACAATAAAAACAAGACAAAGGATCTCAACATTTCCTTCAAATGTGTGGATAAATTACTATTTTGAAAGAAACAAATCAAAATCATGCCATAAACTAGTAAATACTACAAGAGTGGGCTGTTCATATAATCTTGTATGCATAGTAAATACAGTCCTGTTTGAACATAGCTTATGTCTGATTCTGTTACAATATAGTCAATAAGAACCACACAGACATATGCATGGTCTATAGTGAAATGTTATAACCGCAAACCGACATGTAACGCTTTAGCAGAGGAAGACTAGTGTGACAAAATCATTATGTTTTAATAAGTGCTGTATTAATGCTGGACAGCTAAGCTCATAGGGGAAAATGATAGTGTCAGAGAACATAACCAACCCACATCATTAGGGTGGCTAAGGTCTCAGGGGAAATTATTGTATTGGAGGACATAATTAACCCACATTCTCAATATACAAATGCAGTGTGACTTCAGGAAAA
The DNA here is from genome assembly GCA_022985145.1 of Pangasius djambal. Classification (NCBI taxonomy): domain Eukaryota; kingdom Metazoa; phylum Chordata; class Actinopteri; order Siluriformes; family Pangasiidae; genus Pangasius; species Pangasius djambal. Next base: position 5,983,886 of record CM040983.1, on the reverse strand, counting down.
AAAAAAGAAATTCTGTTAATGATCATGTTTATACATCTGAGAGGGTGTAATACAGTTTTACATTCTATGATTTCCTGATTTAAATGCACCCACTTAAGGTGATTTCATTGTTGTTTCTCTCCTAAAATAACTCCTTTCACTGTTTTGTTCAGCTTCTCTCACTTGATTCATGCTTTTGGTCAGGTGGAAAGTTCATTCATACTATCTCCCAGTGCTCTGAATGCGTCATTCGTGGCTTTCAGTTAATTCCGCTCCTGTCTTGTCACCTCATTAACACATCACATGTTTGTGGTTCTGTTCCTGCCAATCTTTAAAAAGCTGGTCTCGATACAGTCATACATTAGCCTTCCCTTTCCTTTGGTGAAACTGTAGTAGCCTCTGAACTGCTATCTTTCTAAATCAATAACAATCTTTTCAAACTATTTCAAACTGGGTTTGGTACACTAAAGAGCGCTGAGAAAGGCCTTTTAGGTATCCCTAATGATTGCCATTTCACTGCTGATTCTGTAGCCCTAAGTATTCCACTCCATTTAAACGTAAGTGCTGTGTTTGACACTGTAAGCCAAAATACACTCATCTCGTGTCTCTCTGATGTTAGCATTACTGATCTTTGGCAAGCTTTATAGTCATTGGAAAACAATTGATAAAAATCAACTACTGATGCTGTTACACAAGGTGTTCCTCAGGGATACGCTCTAGGCCCCTTTCTTTTTCTTTATTTAACTGTAGCCACTTGGTTCTTTCCTTCACCAACATTGTCTTAAATTTCACGACTATTCCTTTGATAAACAATTTTACATGAGTACCAAAGCTAGTACTATTTTACCACCTTCAACCCTAATGTCATGTATTTGATATGTTTAAACTTAATGCTTGCCTCCTCTGGCAGATTTGGCCTCACTTGTGAGAGGTCACTCTCAGTTGCGAAAGTTATCATGATAAAACGTATGTTTTGGGTTGTAAATAAACTAAAAAGAAAACTATGTAATGCCATTAGAGCCTGATATTAAATACATGAATATGACACTATTAATTGCTTAAAAGGACCGTCCCTTTAAAGTCCATGAAAAGATGATCTGATCTCTGAATCTGTGTAAAATGTCCTTGCATATATATAACTTTTTGGACTTAAGTCATCAACTCTGAATATGGCCCTATGTGCATATTCCAGACAAATGACTTAAAAGATTAATAAAAACCTCTATAGCACTTAGAAGACAGAAACTATATTTGTTCCTGCATACGATAACTAGACTACACCTTAAAATATAATAAAAAAAAACACTTCAGAAATGGTATTATTTCTGCAACCATGTGTGAATTTCATGTTTGCAATATATTATTTCCGGGGTGGGGGAGGGGGGGCATTATAAGTTATAAAAAATGTTCATTAGCTTTAGAGTTCCACAATGTTCACGCAACCCCGATACACGAACACATTCACCCCTATGAAATATTTGAAATATTCCACAGGTCACATGTTCAACAGGAAGTTGCGTCATCCGAAATTAATTTCTCTCATTCTTTGTTTTTTATTCTTCAATGATATTGTGATATGAACTCGCAAGGTGACTTTGAAAGTAAATTATTCATTAAAAATGCATTTTAATTAAATCATTAGAACGTCCATAATGCCCTCATGCCATGCAGGTTTTCCCAGATTCAGTGTTGAACAATCATTCTTAAAAATGTAATTTAGTTTTAAGAGTTACACGTGCTAAATGGCACCCCAATCATGGAATCACCAATTACCTATTGACCTTAAGTACTGTATTTTAAAGCTGTTCCATAGCTGAGCAAGATAAAGGTGCGTCAAGCTGCTTGCAGGCTGCTGCAAAATGAAAAACTTGTTTACCACACACTCCTAATCCTGCATGATGGCTAGAGGCGAGAGCGAGAATTAGGATTAGTGGAAAATGCATCCTGCACACTGAATAACACTCACTCATTAATGATAAGTTTTCATTAGCAAAAAGCATCTTCCCTGATTGTTTTCGGGCCTGCACCCAATTATTAAAATCATAATATAGCCAGTAATGAATGAAGTAAAACACATCAGTGTCCTGTGACTGTGCAGATTTTCAGTGTGATGTCTGCTAGCTCCTGGCACGCACACACACACACACACACACACACACACACACACACACACACACACACACACACACATTAAATGCATGGTCACAGCAGCACGTCTCAGAGGTCACTGTGCTTCCGGTTGGCTGTGTGAGTTGCTCATAATGTTGGCATTGGCATTCAGGGTGGCATAACCGGATGTTTGTAGAGACAGAGAGCAGTGTCTGGTGATTGCTAATGTGCACACGCAGATAATTACATGGCCAAAAAGAAAGCGAGCTTCTGATCTCCCCCTGCTCCCCCCCTCCTCTGTCTTTCTAGTTGAAAGAAATCTCTAGTGAAAGAAATCATTTTGCCTGAGCACCACCATGCTGACACCTGTGCAAGCCTTTAAGTAGCTTTAAATCCATTTCCCTCCGTCACTTTACCGAGCCGCTCATTTATCTGCATCTGCAGGCAAACACTAAATGTTCTCAGGTCTGCTACCGGCTGCACAGAAGCACTTTAAGGGAATTGAATATAAATAAGCAAGGTTTTGCTCTCCTGGTGCCATGATTTCTGTAGAGCAGACTGCTATACAATTTATAACAAAGTGAAAACCAGCCAGTCATATGTATGTAGAGTATACGTATACTGTATGTACTTAGATGGCTTGAATCAGAAGAAAAGTTATGTTTTTTGCTCTAAGATATCTGCAGTGACTTGATTAGGTGAGAAATAAGAGTGCTAAAAAGCTGTTAAAGTCACACGAAGCTTGAGGTCTGCTCATTCCATTTCCTTAATAAAGGCATATTTTTACAAATCAGGCAGATACATTTCTTATCATGAAGGCTTTCAGTTCTGCACTCATGCCCTTCCAGGTTACAAAATGGATGAAATATATGATAGAACTTCAAAATCTTTAAGCTTAACCCACAAGCTTCCCCTAGTGTTTCAGTCACATGGAGCTGGCGCTGGAGCTGAAAGATGGCTAAATTCTCCTTACTTCAGAAAAATAACCTTCGACAAAGTTGATAAAACAGACTGTGATCCTTATGTTTTTTTTTTTGCGAACTGCAGATTCTACTTAAAATGGCAGAAAACTTACCAACCTAATTTGGTTTTACCTGATACATCTCATACACAACCCCTCTCCCTGTTCTGGAGAGTTCTTCTAAGCATTTAAGAGCAGAGAAGCCTCAGATCTCACAGCTGTTTCATCAGGAGGAGAGAAAAAAATCATTACAGAAATATATAAATATCATTAAATGTCATTACAGGAAGGGAAAGTCGATATCCGTTAACCAACTTTTGCTAATGGTAGCACTACTTGCTGCTGAGATAAACTTCTCGGATATCCCATAACATAGCTCGCTAGCTAACAAGCTACACGACAGCATGAGATGGAAGCATAGCTACAAGCTTATCATCATGCGAACTTCATGTCCAAATCATCACACTTTCACTTCATCAAATCAAACTTGAACTATATCACCATCTGTCGCAGTCTAGCTATGATGTAACCATTAGGTTGTTTATACAGACAATATAAAGAGCACAGTGATACTGAAAACAACGCAAACCCAACTGGAATACCAACATTTACCTCAGATGTGCTGGTGAATCACTCCGAAAAGTCTCTGTACGGATAAAATGACACTGTAATTACACTTAGCATCGACCGTAAAACAAACTTTCCTACATACTGAAAAAACATCAACATTCCCTCACAACTCGTGTTGAAGATGTCCGAGGTTTTTGACTTTGAAAAACTCATAAATCTCATAAAAAAATGTTTAAATAAATGTTTATAATGTATAACACAACGACATTTGAACGTAGCGTAATGTTCCTGCAATGTTCTGAAAATGTTTACTTTTAAACGTTTAAACAAGAATACTTTGCTAAGTATGGAAGCAATTGTAGCAATAAAAACTGTTACAGGAACCAAAAAGTCAACATTAAACCAATTTTTTTTTTTTTTTTTTTTTTTTTATTCAAGAAAATATTCGACTAACCTTAACTGGATGTTAGGTTAGCTGGAGTTTTGCTCAACTATTGAAGAATATGAACAGTTCTCTTAAGGCGTATATATTTTAATGGAAAGTTGTAAGCAGCATGATGCACTGATAACCAGTGGGGTGTACTGTGATATTTCAATGCTTGATATTTTTTTTTCAATACTTTATATTTTCTTGTCCTTGTTGTACACAGGTGTGTTTTCCTGTAAAGCACAATGGCAGCAGGTTACAAGCTAATTGTAGGTAATTTGCTAGCTATTATTTCCCAGCAGCTTCAGACAGACACTACAGTGGAACTTGGGAAGTGGAGAAGATATTTTTCAAAACAAAATGAAGGAACAACTCAGCTAAAATGTACATTTACACAATGCAGTCCCTCAGCTTTTCCCTACTTTAATTTTTAAACCGGAGCTACAAGGCTAATGTAGCTAACAACTACCAGCTTAGCCTTCTTTATATTTACTTGCTGCAAATAATATCAAACAGACCTGTTTATGTGGTTTAAGAAAATGTATAGCACAATGTTACGTATATAAATCACAGAGCTAAAAACGGTTATAGTTCCATCTTGAATCTGAGTCACTTTTACTTTTATATTAGCATCAGATTAGCCTCATTAGCATCAAATAATCAGAAACTCATCTAAGAGGTGTGGTCTAATGTTTCAAGGTGGAACAGAATGTTAGAAGTGATTTGGATGATAGTAATGCTGCGTTCGGCCTGAGGCCACAACTTGCAATTCCCAAACTGCAACCAGGAAAAGCTAAAGTAAATGCACCCTCAGCCTAAAATTCCTACTTGTCAACTTGCGGTAGTCTTCTCAACTACGGGTTTCTTCTCAGTTCACTGCATCAGACGTAAACAAAGTAGCACTTCTTTAGCTTTAGATGATACTACTAGGTTTAGATGATACTATATATACTATATATACTATATATATGATTATATATAGATGATACTATAGTATCAGTAGTATAATATATAGTATAATATAGCAAATATATAGTATAATATTTGCTTTAGATCACTGAACATACAGACATATGCGCTTGTTAAATCTATAATGCTGACTATACAGTTCACTGTTTGAGGAGGAAAAGAGTACAGTTAACTGGCTAGCTTGTCGCTAACAAAAGACAAATATTGAGGTGTCCATTTTTTTCCACTTTGTATGTCAAATACTCCGAAAATGATATCATTCTGACCTGCAAATTACTTACGAGGTAAGTTAAATGCCGTATATAGTTCCTGTAAAAGGATCAAACAGGAAATATTTAGCGCATTCGACTTACCTCGAAAAATTCTTTCTGCACAATGCTAACCTGCATGCTAGAAAATTTTCCTTACTTGTTAGCTACATTAGCCTCTTAGCTCCAGTGCAAAACAAAAGAAACAAACATCAGACACCAACCGTGCTTTGGATGATCGAGTAAATTTACATGATGGGGAAAGAAATGTGTAAAATTAATTTTTGGCCAAACTCCAACTGTATATTTTCAATATAAACTTAAAGTGAAGTGGAACTTAAGGCATTCTTCTTCTTTTATGGATCAGAACAGCACTTTAAACGTAGACGTCATTGATGAAGTCATGTGTACGTCAGTGTTGTGTATTACGGGTCTTCGGATTACTGGCCAAGCAGCAATAATAAGACAAAAAAGGAATTCCATGCTTTATGGATCTACAGTGCTTCTGTTGGTGGGCTCAGTGTGTGTGCATGTGTGTGTGTGTGTGTGTGTGTGTATGTGTGTGTCTGCTGTAGAGCCTGAGGCACGTACCTTGGATTTACGCAAAAAAAAGAACAATCAGCAAGTGTTTACAAGCAAAACAATTCTTCAACATGTGCGTATACACACACACACACACAGACACACACACAAACACACACACACACACACACACACACACACACACACACACACTTCCTCTTCCACCTACATACTCTTTTTTCTCAGACAGGCAGAAATTTCATGCCTCACTTGTTTATACAAACGCACATTCTACCCAGGAGGCAGAGGCAGGAATTGCATTTGCGAGAGAGAGAGAGAGAGAGAGAGAGAGAGAGAGAGAGAAAGAGAGGTATAGAAACATAAATACAGAGATGAGCAATGAAAGTTTGGTGTTGACGTCAGCAGTGAGGTAAGGTCTGTCTGCCTCTGCTAATACTATGACCCCATGATATTACATTAATCCAGCAGTTGTGCATCTCTCTCTTTCTCTCTCTCTCTCTCTCTCTCTCTCTCTCCTTGTAGCTCTCTCAACCATTTTGCCTTTTCTTGATGACTCACCTATCTGCACTTCCTTATCTTTTTGCCTAGAAATCGCCTTTTCTTCCTCATCAGGACAAATCTGATCAAAGTTTGTTTGTCCTGCACCGCTGAACAAAATGAGTGCGACACAATGATGTCAGTCTGTCATATTGTTCGAAAAGGGACATAGACGTACCTTTATCCCCTCCTTATTCCTTTCATTTTTTTCATTATATTTCGAAGAAGGACAGAACTCTTCAGGAGGTGGAGTGACTCACTGCTTCTGCCTCAGTTTCTCTCTGTTTTGCTTTAACGTGTGTATTTGTGCAAGTGTACCTATGCGTATGGAAGAAAGATAGCTTCAATAGTAAAAGGTCATGAGATTTATTTCAGCAGGCCTGCCCTTAGACTCCAGGATGACACATAAGTGTTCACTCACCTTGAACTTTTCAGCATTTTTAGTGTTACTCCCTGGAACTGAAATGGATTTAATTGGGATTTTTTTTTTTTTTTTTTACAAAATTTCTTTACAATTTTTAAAAAATTTGAAGGTGTAAAATATCCAATACCATACTCTGTAGAACCACAATTTCAGCTTTGCACGGCCGATCCTGATAATTTTGCCCACTTTTCTTGGCAAAGGTTGCTCATGCTCTGTCAGTGATCATTGGTGAACAGCAATTTTCAAGCCTTGCCACAGTTATCCACCCCAGTCTCAAGTCTTTTGCAGAGTGAAAAGGGTTTCTTCTAGGATTGCCATGTATTTGGCTCCATCTATCTTTCCCTCAACCCTAACCATTTTCCCAATGCCTGCCAATGAAACGCATTCTAATAACCTGATGCTATCACCACCATGTTTCACTGTGGGGATGGTGATGAACCTAGCTTGGCTTCCACCAAACGAAGTGATTTGTGTGTCAGACAGGAGAACTTTTTCCGTTGTTCAGTTGTTCAGTTGTTGAGTCTTAAAATGGCATTACTAATGGCTTGATACAATAATGGCTTTAGTCTTGTAATTCTTCCATAAGGTCTAGCTTTGTGGCGTTTCCAGGCTGTGGTAGTCCCTTCAACACCTTCTCCCATCTGACCTCTGGATTTCTTCAGCTCCTTCAGAGTTACTCTTGGCCTCTTGCTTGCTTGTCAATGACTTTTGGTGGATGGCCTCCTCTAGGAAGGGTCATGGTTGTGCCATATTCCTTTTATTTAATGGTGCTTTGTGGGATGTACAAATTTTGGAATATTTATTTTATAACTAATTCCTGAGTGATACTTTTCCAGAACTTTGTCCCAGACTTGATGATGTTATTTGTTTAGGTATGTTCTGTAACAACATCTGTGGGGCCTTCCAGGAACAGATGTATTTATATTCAGTTTCCTTGACACTTTAATTGCACACAGATCAACTCTGTTTAATTAATTATGTAACTTATGAGTTCAAGGGGAGGTAAATGCTTATGCAAGACAGTGTATCATATACAGTCAGGTCCATAAGTATTTGGACAGTGACACAATTTTCGTAATCTTGCCTCTGTACACCACCACAGTAGACTTTTAATGAAGCAATCAAGATGTGATTGAAGTGTAGATCTTCAGCTTTAATTCAAGGGGTTTAACAAAAATATTGCATTAATCATTTAGGAATTACAGCCATTTTTACATAGTCCCTGCTCAGTTGTACAAATGAGAAAAACGTAAGTCGCTCTGGATAAGGGAGTCTGCTGAATGGTGGAGGTGGTGTGACGGTGTGGGGAATGTTTTCTTGGAGCACGTTGGGTCCGTTAATGCCAATCAATCATTTCTTGAATGCCACAGCCAGTGAGAGCGTTGTTGCTGACTATGTGCACCCCTTCATGGCCACAATTTACTCATCTTCTAATGGCTACTTCCAGCATGATATCAGGCCATGTCGCAAAGCAAAGTCAAAGTCGTCTCAAACTGGTTTCATGAACATGACACTGAGTTCAGTGTTCTGCAGTGGCCTTCCCAGTCACCGTATCTGAATCCAGTAGAACACTTTTGGGATGTGGTAGAACCAGTGATTTGCAGCATGAAAGTGCACCTGAAAAATCTGCAGGAATTGTGTGAAGCAATCATGTCAACATGGACCAGAATCTCATAAGAATGTTTCCAACATCTTGTGGAGTCCATGCCATGAAGAATTGAGGCTGATTTGAGAGCAAAGGGAGGCCCTACCCAGTATTAGTATAGTGTTCCTAATAAAGTGCTCTGTGAGTGTATACATAGTATATATACATATATACTGTTTTTGGTGTTTGTGTTTGACAAGGAAACATTCTGTGTTTTTCCAGCCAACTGTAACTCAAATGCGTGAAGCTGAATGCTGAATTTATGTCAGCACTCACGTATAGAAGGGAACCATCAAGTCATTAGTGCCACTGGAGGTATCACAGAAAGTGTGTGTTTGTGCGTGTGTGTCTGCAGGTTTTGAGGTTTCCACCTGTGTGAATGTTTTGACCCCTGAAACTGTCTAGCATGTGATGCAGGTAAGAATGATTTCAGTTCAGACTGACACAGTCAAAAACAGTCAGACACCTGCCGGTGAGACCTCCACGTCTCTGCTTACATCAAGACCACTAACGGTGTTGTGCTTTCTGAAGTGATGAAGCCTGCACGGGTTCGCTCCAAATCAAGGTGCAGAGCAACTGTTAGTGCACAGGAAACTACTAAACAGCCATTATTCCTGAGACTGATGGACACTTTCCTTGAAATCTTTTTTTAGAGTTTTCAGTCTAAAGCTGTGATCACGCATTAGGTGTTTTTCTTTCTTTTCTTTTTTTCACGTCCGCCAGCACATGCTTTATGCGCAATCCTACTGGAAGCAGCCACAAGCAGGCGTGTGGAATATGGCCTCTTTTAGAGATTTGTTTTGTCTAGACTTCTTTCTAAAAAACTAAAAAAAAGCTGAACTTTTCAGAAGTGACTTTTTTTTAATCACTCAAACAAACAGGTTGTAGTTCATGGGGCAAGAAAAAAAAAAAAAAAAGACCAACATGGAGTGTCAGAAAAAATTTATTCTGTTAATGAGTGAATATAAGGAGGTTTTAGTGACAGTGTTTTAATACTGCAATGTAACTATAACAGTGATTTTTCAAGGTGGGGTCCAGGGACAGTGATGTGTCCATTAAACATAGCCGGGGTCTGCGATTTTCCTTTAATTGCTGTGTGTTTTTTTTTTTTTAATTGTAGTATCCAAATACTGAATTCTTATAGTTATTAACTTATTTCATGGGTCACTTGAACAAGTTTAATCAAGTAGGCCTACAAATAAACTTGAATCATAATAAAATATGGAATGTTCAGTAATAAAAAGCTGTATGGCCTCAATAAATAGCTCAAATATTGCTGCACGCTTTTAAGTAATCAGCCTAATATATGAAAGTCTGGATTATGTACTGAGAGGGTTAGTGGAATTTATTTTACGGTTAAACGGGGCTCTGACTGCAAAAAGTTTGTGAACCCCCGAACTATAACAGTTTTTGGGTATTTACTGGTACATAAGATTACACGTTCTTTCTTTCTTTCTTTCTTTCTTTCTTTCTTTCTTCAGTAACAGTGTATTGGAAAATGCTATTCAACATCTTAGCTGTTTTCATGAATGGTAAGTCATGTATTAATTGCCAGCTCTGTGTATGAGGCAGCCTTATTATGTTAGTCGATCCGTTATCAGGATAAATAAAATGAATCTTCATAATGAATCACAGACACAGCGGTTCCAAAAACATTAATTCAGTGAAGCTTAATTCAATGCAAAGGAATGATATTTTTTTAATTAGAAGGTAGAATAAGGTTTTATTAAACATGCACAGTCATAGTTAGGCAAAGAAGAAAAATCAGTGGTCAAAATAATCACAAAATGTTCTCTTAGAAAATAATGACAACAGGCCATTTAGGAGCTGAAGGAGTCAAGTCTTGTTTGAAAGCTGAGCCAAATGATTTGACTCACTGAAAAGAACTGGAATTCTTATCACTAGTGCCAGTACATTGGTCAAGGAGAATTGGCTTGAAATAATTGAAATACACACAATTATGTACACAACTATTCAAGGCATTTCATGTCAGTTTGCTTGTTCAGTTCTATATTTAAGCAGTGAGAACTGTTGATGTACCACATTTCATTTTTGATCAAACCACCATTTTTAGGGCGTTTCACACCAATTAATCCATTGGCTAAGTCTGAATCACAGTGAAACTGATACTTTTAAAATGTGTTTCACTAGATTTAGAGCTCACAAATACTACTTATATCTAAATATTATATATATATATATATATTATAAAGATACTATAACATCTATAATATTTATATTAAAATAAATATTAATAAATATATATTGAAATGATAATTTATAAATATAACATACATGCTACAACACATGCAACAATGAATAAAATGGTATGATATTTCTATTGAGAAATGTACAAAATGTGGGGGAAAAAAACCAAAAAACAACCAAACAAACTTAAAAAAAGACAGGTCTCAGTGTGTCTATAATTAGCCATAATACAGCATGCAAGCTGGGTTTATTAGACATTGGCAATGTGTACACTTATTATGTACAAATCATTGTATTAACAGTTCATAATGCATAACATGACATTGCTATAAAAAAGAAATGCATTTTCATGAATAATTATAGCAAAATCTATAATGACTTATAAATGTATTATAACATGTCATAGTTTTCATTATAGATATAGATGCTTTCATAGAAAGTGTTAACAAATTCATTTGTTCTGATAATATGTGATGTGCTCCCTCCAAGACATAAATTACAACATATGGCCTATTGTTTTTTTCCTATTTATATATCATTTGCTATAATTAATTCAGTCATTTGCGTGGTTTTTCCATTTCATTTGCTATTTTCATTCAGTTATGAGTATGGTATCTATATAAAGCCTCTATTTTTACACACTGGTAAGTACGCATGGTGTACGTGAGATAACACCCACTGAAGCATCAGATCTCTGAAAATAACTTACTTGGCAGAGGAAACTTTGCTTCTTGTCTTTTGTACTTGTCTAGACATGTTGTTGGGTGTTATCAGTTATATATATTACTGCATCAAAGAAATAAAGGTTACCCAAGGAAAAAGGAGGAAACAGGGTGAATATGGACTTAGTCATAATCAGGGTCCTTCAAAAAAATGTTTTCCAAGAATATCCGTATGCTGGTGGATGGGCTTCTTGTTAAAAACTGATCCCACAGAAATTCTGAGAAAGTCCTGCCTGTTCCTGCAGAAATGTTGACCAATCCCATCCGCACCTGCAGAAAGGTTGACCAATCCCATCCGCACCTGCAGAAAGGCTGACCAATCCCGTCCGCACCTGCAGAGAGGTTGACCAATCCCATCCGCACCTGCAGAAAGGCTGACCAATCCCATCCGCACCTGCAGAAAGGCTGACCAATCCCGTCCGCACCTGCAGAAAGGCTGACCAATCCCATCCACACCTGCAGAAAGGCTGACCAATCCCATCCACACCTGCAGAAAGGCTGACCAATCCCATCCACACCTGCAGAAAGGCTGACCAATCCC
>CM040983.1:5951729-5965521 GCA_022985145.1 Pangasius djambal | reverse complement strand
AACTAGTGATAATGGTGTTTAATTAACCTGCACAGTGTTGAACTATTGATAATGGTGTTTAATTAACCTGGGCAGTGTTGAACTAGAGACAATGGTGTTTAATTAACCTACACAGTGTTGAACTAGTGATAATGGTGTTCAATTAACCTGCACAGTGTTGAACTATTGATAATGGTGTTTAATTAACCTACATAGTGATGAACTAGTGATAATGGTGTTTAATTAACCTGCACAGTGTTGAACTAGTGATAATGGTGTTCAATTAACCTGCACAATGTTGAACTAGTGATAATGGTGTTTAATTAACCTACACAGTGTTGAACTAGTGATAATGGTGTTTAATTAACCTGCACAGTGTTGAAATAGTGATAATGGTGTTTAATTAACCTGCACAGTGTTGAACTAGTGATAATGGTGTTTAATAAACCTGGGCAGTGTTGAACTATTGATAATAGTGTTTAATTAACCTGCACAGTGTTGAACTATTGATAATGGTGTTTAATAAACCTGGGCAGTGTTGAAGTAGAGACAATGGTGTTTAATTAACCTGCACAGTGTTGAACTATTGATAATGGTGTTTAATTAACCTGCACAGTGTTGAAATAGTGATAATGGTGTTAAATAAACCTGGGTAGTGTTGAACTAATGGTGACTGTGTAGTAAACCTGCACAGTGTAGGACTAGTGATAATGCCGTTTAATTAACCTGGACAGTGTTGAAGTAGTGATAATGGTGTTTAATAAACCTGGGCAGTGTTGAAGTAGAGACAATGGTGTTTAATTAACCTGCACAGTGTTGAACTATTGATAATGGTGTTTAATTAACCCGCACAGTGTTGAACTAATGGTGACAGTGTGTAGTAAACCCGCACAGTGTTGAACTAATGGTGACAGTGTGTAGTAAACCCGCACAGTGTTGAACTAGAGATAATGGTGTTTTATTATTCCACAGTGTGGAACTAAAGATAACAGTGTTTAATTAATCTGTACAGTGTTGAACTAATATAGAAAGTGTTTAATTAAATTTCAAAGTGTGAACGCTGGAGTTTAATTAATCCATACATTGTTTATCCAAAACTAATGGTGTTTAATGATCTTGTTCAGGTTTGAACTAACTGTGATTGTTTAACTGATAAACTTTTTAACTACTGATAGTAATGTTAACACTATGAATGTTGCACAAATATTATGATTGTCTAAGATTACATTGTAATCTCTCTCTCTCTCTCTCTCTCTCTCTCTCTCTCTCTCTCTTCAGACTAATTAGGCATTACTAACATTCCCCATGGCAACATTCCATGTGGAATGTCTGAACAAGAGTGTGTATGTGTGTGTGTGTGTGTGTGTGAGATCAGGTACTGACGTCAAACACTGCCCAGACTTTAATGATGAGGACACACACACACACAGCTCTCATTCAGCCTGACAGTCTCCTCTCTGTGTGTGAGTGCATTGTGATGCTCACTGCAGTGTGCCATTCAGCACATCTCTCACTTCTTCTCATCCCTCTCTCTCTCCTCCCATTTCTCTTCCTTCCCTTCATCTTTCCTTTTCGCCTTTTTACTGCTCTCTTGCTCCTTTCTTTTTCTCTTTTCTTCATCTCTCTCTCTTTCTCTCCTATCCTTTTCCTCACTATCTTTACCACACTCTCACCCCCCTTTTTCTCTCTCGCTTTCTCGCTACCTTTCTCTCTTTCTGCCCTTCCCTTTTTCTCTCTCTTTCTCCATCCCACCAACACCCCTGTCTCTCTCGTTTGCTGATGCCTGTTTCACTCTGTCTGTTAATGTGCTGTCATTCACACAAATGCCCTTGATAACTGTAATCAGCCCAGTCAGTGTGTGTGTGTGTGTGTGTGTGTGTGTGTGTGTGTGTGTGTGTGTGTGCATTTGTGTGCTTGCGTGCATGTGCATTTACACCTTTTGCAAAACCCTGTGTGTGTGCAGGTATGTGTCTCTATGTCCATTGTGTTCTGATGTGTGTGTGTGTGTGTGTGTGTGTGTGTGTGTGTGTGTGTGTGTGCGTGCACACTGACGTCAGTAGGGTGCGCAGTGCGGACACTGAAGGTAAAATGAACAGCCTCGCTATTGCAATTACACCCAAGTACCCAGACCCCTCGACAAATCCCCTCCCCCTGTCTCACACTTTCATTCATGTTTTCTTCTCTTTTTCACCCCTCCTTCTGCTAAGACCGGTCACACAATATCTCCGGAAGCTCATTGCCCAAATATAGGCTTCCTGTTAAAGAATCTATCACTCTCTCTCTATCCATCACTTTCTTCCATCACTCTCTCCATCCTCTCTCTCTCTCTCTCTCTCTCTCCCCCACCCCTCACTCCATCAGGCTCTCTTTCTCTCTCTCTCTCTCTCTTCCCCCCCCTGCTCTCTCTCTGTCCCTCACTGTCTCTCTCTCCATCACTTTCTCCCATCCCTCTCTCCATCAGAATCTCTCTTTCAGTCACGTTCTCTTTCCCTTTTCTACCACTTTTTCCATCTCTCCTTCCCTCTCCATCACTTCCTCTCTCCCCTCTTTCTTGCTATCTTTTCGTTCCTTCACATTCTGACATTTTTATACACAATTTCCGTATGCCTTTCTCCCACTTTCTTTCAGTCTTCCCTCCTCTTTTCCTTTCTTTCTCACTTTTCCTCTCTCTCTCTCTCTCTCTGTCTGTCTTTCATTCCCTCTTATTATGTCTTCCACACTCTCTTGTTATTCAATATCCTTCAGATTGACCTCTCTCATTCCACTGTGTGCCATTCAACACAATTTATGTAACTAATTTTGCATTATTGTTCAGGGCTGCAGAGACGCTTAACAGAGGGTCTCAACCATTTCCTGTTTATATCAACACTAATTAAATCATTATAACATATATAGAAAAAAGCAAGCAACAGGTAACATCTCTTAATTAATCTGTGCCGAACTTAATGCAACATGTTCAGTTTTTTTTTTAATGAGTAAACAATATTAATTCATTAAATAAACAATTAGCAGCTTCTATGGACTGCAGAACAGACAGAGTGGAAATGTCATGAAGTACATGTTATTGTTCAGCAGTGTGCACTTATAATGTCTGTCTCTAGAGGGCGCTATCACTCCTGCCTGGACTTCACACACTAACCCATACCACTTGAGTTGAGTTTAACTTGTGTACAGCAGACAGCATGTGAACTAGACATGATTATCTCTTTTAGTTAATAGTGAAACTGCTCAGCAAGTGATCTATCAGTCTGCGTATAAGGCAGGCCAGACAAGATCAGTGTAGGCATTTTATGATCAACAGTTTTGCAAAGCAGTTGTTCGTCTGAAGTGTTTGTCACACACTTCTCCTGCTGCACCCTACTGAGTAAGCTAATCAGAATCAGACTTCCTCGTGTACTTCTGCGGTACATGACAGCCTTAAAGTTGACTGGAAGCTTTGCAATGTCTGAAACATTTCCTGTTTACTTATTGGAAAAGTCACTTCCCGAGAAAGACACCCTGAGATATAAGGACTAACCCTGAAGAGAAATCCGAAAACAGAAAAGAGGCTTCAGGACGACACTGCGAGACCTGAGACGCTGCATTGATCTGTCTTCAGGTGTCCATAACCATCCTCTGAGTCAAAGAGATGGGCTTCCTCTTTTCTCTGTCACTCGGAGTGATGCTAACTTGTCCTTCAGTTGTGACAGTACAGTTAGTGCTCTCCTCTAAGTGTGTTCAGCTTTTCTGTGCCAGATTAGGAGGATGCAGTGGAAGCATGTGTTACAGCCCTGATACACTTAACTAGCCATTACTGAGAGTCATATCTGATTGTTCTTTGTAATTTTTTGTGACTAAGAGCTTTAGCAAAGCAAACAAATGTCTCTCAAGAGATTTAAAGCACCTCATTTCTCAACTTCTTCTGCTCATCTTCTGTAGCTAGATACAATGGATAAGACTTCTTAGTTGCTTCTTTGACTAATGCCCTCCTTACCAACTCATTGAATTTTGGTGGACTGCCTCCTCTAGCTTAAACTAGAACAGATGTATTCTAACCACCCAGGCCACATTCCTAGATTAAAAACTAGTCATTTTGGACCATTTTTTGTCAAAGTGTCATTTTGGACCATTTTTTTTTTTTGGTGAACTCGATACATTCTCCATTTACTTTGACAGAAACCACAACAATGCATCAGTACAAGTTGCATCACTTGTGCAACACACTTTATATAGTGATACTGCTATGCAATATTTGACATACAGTTTAAGACATTTGGTACCTTTTTTTTTTTTGCTTTTTAATTTAATTTTAATATTTTTGCTTTGATTGATTGCAAAGACAGACTACTGCTACCTCCTGGTATGGAGAGCTATTTCTTTCCTTTCATGCACAGATCTTTAGGCTTCATGCCGCAACTTTTGCATGATATTCTAGTATGTCCTACATGTCATGTGTGTAGCAGTCTGGAAAAATCCATCAGATGTCACCAAAACAACATGGAAATACTTTAATTTACTTTATTAACCTTGCTTGTGCTTTATTCCTGCAAAGATCATGTTAGATAAATACAGAAAAAGTGTGCTTAAAGAACATGCTTTAATTACTCACACGCTAGCTAAGTGTGCTTTTCTAACACATATATTTGCCATAGTGTAACCGAAATAACCCTAAGAGGTTTGATTTGTGGATGGTATAAATGGCAGCCATCAAAATATCTGCAATACACACGCTGTCACGGACACTGTAGAGGACATGGTAATTTTTTGAATGCTAAAAAAAGGAAATTTATCCAACGGAACAGAACTCACTGTATTAATCACTGAATTATTTCAGCACTAAAGCTAGCGTGAACAATGAAGAGAAGATAATGTGGCTCCGGTTCATCAAATGCCGTGACTAACATTTACCTCAGGAAATGAGACCCAAGAGACTGATGTGGACGATACTGATAATCAACATGATTACACATTTATTATTTTATATATCTTAAATTAAATGCAAATTAAGTCAATAAATAGCAGTTGTTTTAGACAATCAGGATGTTTGTCACGAATGGCAGGTGAAACGGATGCAACACAGGGCCCACAACCAATTTCGCTATCTAACTGGTTGAATTTAGGCCCACATACCACCACGGCCCACTCCCCTCGAATGGCCCTTAAGCTGCAAACTCATGCCAGAGCTCAACCTAATGCTGTTTCACACAAGACTGTCAAAAAAAACTGTGCCGGACTTAAACCAGAAGGGCCTAAAGTAAGCCAGATCTCGCCCAGATTTTTTGCTATCAGGGAAGTGCAGACAGTGTAAAACAAGAACCAAAAACCTGAATTGTGGATACCAAGCAAAGAACATACAGGCTACAGATGATACTGTCACACACACGTCAACAAACGACAACTACAACAACAAAAGCTTGACACTCAAAAACTACAACTTAAATCGTGCTGCTAACAAGGCGTAAGAAGACACAATTGAGAAGGATTAGTGAGACATGTGATGTTCAGGGGCTGATGCGTAGTGTAGCTCAGTGCCCCTTTGGCGCTACCATGACAGAATCCCCCTTACAGCGTGGCTCCCAAAATGCGAAACATAGTCAAGAGGGGGTCCTGGACAGTCATGCCTCTTAGCTGATAAGGGCCCTTAGGCTGACATGGTCATTTGGGAGCGATACCCTTAATGTAGCTGTCAGGAGACACGATGTCCTCCACAAGGCAATGAGGCACGGCGATCTCTTCCGCATAGCTAAAGGGTGGAGTGACCAAGGACAAATGCTCCAAGGCGGAGCATGAGCATTTCTCCCTTTTCAGACTTTAAAAGGCTGGAACTGTACTTATGATTGACAATACAAATGAGAAACACATTTTGAGCTTCATATAGTGGAAAATGTCAAAATTCCACCATGGGTAGTGTTTTCCCAGGCAGCTCTTTAATGGTGTCATCAGGCTAGCAACCACCTCATGATTCAGAGGCTCATTTGCAGTGTTTTGTCATAGCCTCACGTCTTCTTTACAGCCACGGTGAGCCTGCACAACACCTCAAACCCAGTTTCAGTGCGTTTGTGACCACTGTGGCCTCAGATTCCAGGTCTTTGCTGACAGGAGTGGAACCTGATGTGGTTTTCTGCTCTTGTAGCTCATCTGCCTTATGGTTTGATGTGTTGTGCATTCTGAGATGCTTTTCTGCTCCACACGGTTATAAAGAGTGCTTGTTTGAGTTACTGTCAGCTCAAAGCAGTCTGGCTATTCTCCTCTGACCTCTCTCATCAACAAGGCATGGACTAGCCACTCACTGGATGTCTTTTGTTTTTCGCACCATTCTGAGTAAATCTAAAGCCATATGTGTGAGAAAATCCCAGGAGATCAACAGTTTCTGAACTATTCAAACCAACATCCATTCACATAATGTTTGATGTGTACATTACTTGAAGCGCTTTAAGCTGCATCTGCACGGGTTTATGAATTACCTTGCTGCCACATGATTAGCCGATTGAATAATTGTGGAGGTGTACAGGCGTTCCTAATAAAATGGGTGGTGAGTGTATGTTTCTCTGTCTGAATTTGTAGAGACGTGGGCTAAGATGGTCCTACTAGATTGAGTTCAGGATCACTAACTAGAATCTTGCATCTATTCAGTGCAGTTCAGCGCTTATTAAATAGACTTTACCTGATACTGAATGGACTTTTAGCACATGTTGAGTGGAAACACACCCGGGTTGACCTGACCTGAGCTCTGCACCTACTAAATAAAGTCTAGCAGCTTATATTTATAATGAAGAACCTCAATAGGATGCATTTTCACTGCCCTTATTCTACATCACCTTTTATGCCAGGTGTGACACGTGCCTGTGTGCGTCTGTGTGAGTGTGTATGTGTTTTCTCTTTCATCAGTGGATTGCCCCACTTTCACTGATGGAGAACAGGAAGATCTTGCTCTCCATCTCTCTCCCTGTCTCTCTCTCTCTCTCTCTCTCTCTCAGACACTCACAGTTTTTGATGCCACTGTTCTCTTGACAAAAGAGGTCCTTATACTGAGAGACTGAAAACGGAGACACTGTAGGAATGAACCTTGATCGTCTCTTTTCAAAGGAAACCACCGGAAGTGGTGTGTACATGTGTGTGTGTGTGTGTGTGTGTGTGGGGCCCAAGGCCATCCATTTGAGTTCTGACTCACAGGGAACACACTTCTCAGAGAGTTTAATGCTAGAGCTGCCAACCTTTTCATCTGACTCACATGAGCAGACGGCTGACCTGAAAGAGAGTGAGGGACAACGAGGACCAGGAGATTGCCAACCTGCAGAACAAAACACTCAGCGCTGAATTAACCCCTACAGTGCTGGAACCACGGCACCAGCACTCGTTATTACTCATTAGCAAGCGATAGCACAGTAAACACAGAGTTACTCAAGGGAAGCTCCTGATCTTTAAGAAAGCTTAAACTGCAAATCCTGTGCACAAATCATCAAAACACACACACACACACTTTCTCATCTCTCCATTACAAACACCTTACTGACCTACACAACTTCAACATAGTGCCTTTTGACTTGACTTTGTAAAAAAGTAAACAGACGCTATATTTTTTAAAAATCTGCAAAAAACGTTCTTGTGTAAATGCAAATTATGGTGACATCATAAAAGATGTTGCCATTGGTTGGGAAGATTTCACACAGCAAATAGCAGTCATGGTGAAGGTGACAGAGCTTCCTAAAGTTCTCAGGGACAACATTATTAAAGAGCACTAAAATAGAAAAATCTACAGAAGCACAGCAACGACATTACACATCTCTGCCTGTACAATTGGTTCAATAATATGCAGGTGGGAAGTTCGTGGAACCATAACTAATCATCCCCCAGACGGGCGTGTCACACAAGATTCCACAATGTTCTCCCAGACTAATGATAAGGAAGCTAAGACGGAAGCCAGCAGTCACTCGGAAAAAAGAGTTGCAGGACGACCTGAAAGCAGAGGGAACAAGAGTTTCACAGAGCGCAGTAAGCAATGAACTGCACCTCAGTCATCTCTGTTTCTACACCTCACACAAACCTCTTCTGCTAAAAAAGAAGCACAGAGACGTCCATCTAAAAACATGCAGCCAAATCAGAACTCTTTTGGAACTGTGTAATCTGATCGGATAAAACAAAAATGAATAATACTAATAATCTCTGGCAAAAATTCAGCTTGTTATGGACCAACAAAGAAGGGTTGTGCATATGATCCCAAGAACACCATACCCATAGCGAAGCACGGTGATGGGAGCATCATGATATGGGGCTGCTTCTCTGCAAATGGTACTCGGGCGTTTATGTCATTGAAAGAAACATGAATGGAGCAATTTACAGTGGACATACTAGAGGAGAATTTAACATCCTCAGCCATGAATCAGGGGAAAAGATCAACAAGACAACAACACCAAACATACAGCCAGAATAATTCAAGAAGGTCTTGCATGGCTCAGCCAATCTCCTGACTTAAATTCCAATTTATAATTTATGGAGGATTTTGATTTTGAAGGATTTTTTCATGAGAGGGATCCTCATAACCTTGGGGAATTGAAGATGAGTTGCCAAGAGGAATGGGCCAAAATTGAACCACAATGCTGTGAAAAGCACATGAATTCTTACCGCTGACACACTGAAGCTGTGATTTTCAACAACGTCTTTGCAACAAAGTGCTAATGTTAGTCATTTTGCTGTCTGAATACTTGTTTTCCCATCAGTATAATTTTTAAAACATATCTTTGTATTGTATGTGCTTATGAATACATGTTTTTTTTTGCTTACATTTGTGAAGACAAAGTCAGAAGATGTTGTGTTTGGAAATTTGAAGTAGATACACACACAAAGTATATTAAATAACAAAAACAAAAAGTGTGCGAATGTGTATTTCATCTCGCTATATGTTTCGCACATTTTTCACACACTGATTATTCCCATCTAGTGAGATGAAATTTTTTTTCACTTTTTTTTTGCAATCATTTGATTTTTGATTTATATGACTCATTTGTTTACACATGATATATATGTATATATACATACACACACACATATATATCTTATATATAAATCATGATACATCTGATGGTTTATATATATATATATACACAATAAATCATCAGAACCTGAATACGATTAATTTTTTTACTGCCCTCACGCCAGGTGTGACATGTGCCTGTGTGTGTGTGTGTGTGTGTGTGTGTGTTTTCACTTTCCTTCAGTGGACTGTCCCACTTTGATGGAGAACAGGAAGATCTTGCTCTCCATCTCTCTCCCTGTCTCTCTCACTCTCTCTCTCTCTCTCTCTCTCTCTCAGACACTCACAGTTTTTGATGTCACTGTTCTCTTGACAAAAGAGGTCATTGTACTAAGAGACTGAAAACGGAGACACTGTAGGAAATAACTTTGATCGTCTCTTTTCAAAGGGAACCACCGGAAGTGGTGTGTACATGTGTGTGTGTGTGTGTGTGTGGGGCCCAAGGCCATCCATTTGAGTTCTGACTCACAGGGAACACACTTCTCAGAGAGTTTAATGCTAGAGCTGCCAACCTTTTCATCTGACTCACATGAGCAGACGGCTGACCTGAAAGAGAGCGAGGGACAACGAGGACCAGGAGATTGCCAACCTGCAGAACAAAACACTCAGCGCTGAATTAACCCCTACAGTGCTGGAACCACAGCACCAGCACTCGTTATTACTCATTAGCAAGCGATAGCACAGTAAACACAGAGTTACTCAAGAGAAGCTCCTGAGTTTTAAGAAAGCTTAAACTGCAAATCCTGTGCACAAAGCAACACACACACACACGTTTTCACCTTTCCATTACAAACACCACGCTGACCCACACAACTTGTCTTTTGACTTTGTAAAAAAGTAAACAGGCACTATATATATATATATATATATATTGAAAAAATGCCTTTTTAAAAATTAAAAACTGAAAAGTTTTGAGTGCATATGCATACAAGGTGTTTTTTGTTTTTTCCACACACAGTGTCACCATAATGGGATTTTTGATTTATATGATTCATTAGTTCTCACATATGATTTTTTTGCGAACGATTTATTTATTTTCACATGATATTTAACATGAATTGTTAGTTTTCATGTGCACTGTTTTTTTTTTTGATGAATTATTAATTTAACGTGTTCATTTTTCTTCTGATCACATTCACGAGTAAACACATTTCAGGGCAGTGCATTTTGGAATGCGCTTTGACACATTTTTTTTTACAAAATCTCTAATCTCTTAATCTTTTCGCTGCTCTGCGTATTTAGGTAGGTCACTAAGCTACTGTCAGGTTTGTTTAGATTCGGGGGGGTGGGGGGTGGTAGCGTATTTACAAAGCTATTGTCTGTTGTGCGAGTCAGTCAAGATCTTCAACGCAACATCACTCTGACTTCCTGTTTCAGACGGAAATACGTCAACATAGACAATCAAATTACAGCT
This sequence comes from Pangasius djambal, assembly GCA_022985145.1. NCBI lineage: Eukaryota > Metazoa > Chordata > Actinopteri > Siluriformes > Pangasiidae > Pangasius > Pangasius djambal. Next base: position 5,955,118 of record CM040983.1, on the reverse strand, counting down.
AAGAAGCCAGTTCATGGGGACTTTAATTCCAAACTTGTTGCAATAAACACATCAATGACCACAGTGTTAACCAACACCCTGAGTGCTGAATTAACTCTACAGTGTTGAATTGATGGCGTTCTGTCTGCCAGAAAATACACACCCACACACACTTTCTCCCACTTGCATGTTCTCCAAAGCAATTTCACCTCCAGCTAAGGGAAGCAATCAGCTCCACTTCACAAACTGTTTACTTCCAATCAGCTTCCTGCGAGCAACAGGCCCAGAAGAACACCATGATAGCGTCACAAGCTATGTGTGAGACCAAGTGGTTTTCTTGAACAGGGATTGTCCTCACTGGAAAAAACACTACAGGGGCTCTTTACTCAAAGCTCTAGTCTGAAAACAAGTTGGTCAGCTATATGGTGTCATGCCGAGTGTGCGGTGATTATTAATTTTTAGTCTTTCATTCGAGTCTCAATGACGTCTGAACATCAGAGGGGTTTTCTACATATAACTGTTTGTACAGTGCAATGAGCAGTAAATGGGGAAAAAAAACATGGCAAATCCATAATCATAAGACAGAAATGTGCAGTCAGAGGAAGTAACCAAAACACACTAGAACTAGTAGACACGGGACAGTACTAGGAATATGGATTGGTGTTAGTAGACCTAGTACATTTCCAGTGCATTATCTCTTTAAGGTTTCCTGTATTATTGTCCAACATGACCTAATTACAACAGAATAATTCATTTGAAATCTGTTCATTTAGCTCACTAGCTTATTATTTATGCATGACCTCCAAACAACACACTAGGGCTATGATTATATACTGTACATGTGGTACAAAACAGCCAATGACGTTCCACAGCTTCAGTTCACGAAGATACAAGGTAAAATAAACTTCATATAAATGATTCCTCAATGTCCATCTTCATGTTAAAGTTTATACACATCTTGCACAACAGCTCAGATGCATCAAATGTCATCATGCCATCTTTAGGCATGACATGTAGCATGACTACACGTTGACCGGTGAGAGCCAGCAACCAATCAGGAGAGAGAGAGAGAGAGAGAGAGAGAGAGAAAGTTTGACAGGCAAACAAACCAAAGTGTTTATTTTTAAATGTAAAAGTCATAAAAATGATTATCATAAGACAAAGACGGATTTTCCTTGGCCTTCAAGTGTGTGTCGTCCTGCTTGCTTCAGTGTGTGTATTTATTGCTCAGTGTTTTAGCTTTTGTGCTAACATTATCCAGCTATTAGCTTTTTTTTTTGACAAGCAGGAGAACAAAATAAGTGGATTAGATAAGAAAACACTGAGAACACAGATGGGGTAATAAAAATACACACATCAGAAGTGATAAGTTTGTTATCTACACGGTGCACAGGAGCGTTCAGATCTACTGGCATCGGAAATGTGCGGACCTATCTTCTAAACAGATAGGTGCAATCCAACGGCAGAGCACTGCAAGATTACAGCGTAGCATCCAAGAGGCTCTTCTCTCAAGTTGATGTGCATAATAAAGCACCTTATCCTCAGAGTCGTGAACACTTGGGACGTGTCCCAAACCACAGAATAACATTTTGGATAGTTTGGTGGAACACAAACGGTGTAAATCACAGCACTGAATTCTCACTGAATGTCTTTTAAAGGCATTGCAGTCATGAGATTAAGCAATGCAGTGGAGAACAAAACACAACCAACATTATGAAATATTCTTCTACTTCTGAGTATGTTTCAGACAGGGTGAAATTTCAAAATCGTGCATTCATTCATTCATTCATTCATTCATTCATTCATTCAATAAATGCTTTATACTCATCAGAGCCCGTGGTGGATTTGGAGCCGATCCTGACGCCACTAGATGCAAGGTAGGAATACACCAGTTCAGCTCTTTCATTCAGATGTAAATGATAATTCAAAAAAATGCACAAATAAGGCTGGAACCAGCAATTCAAGCTTTAAGACATTACAAGTTTTTATTATTTTAGGCCTGCATACAGCCTACGTAAAAGGAACAGGTTTGTTCTAAACAGTTTAGTACCATTATGTTGGGATGGGAGAGCAAATTTTCATTCCGTTTCTGAACCCTTGCGCGGAGAATTCATATGAAAAATAACTGAGGTTTTAGATTGAAAAGAGGGCCAACTTTGTTATAGCTTTTCCTACAACCCCTTTATCTGAAATCAATCCAAAATGCTTTCTGAGTAGGTCCGTGATTATGGATAACGTGTAATTTTAACGCAATAGAAATTGGCAAATCCCATAGTTAGAAAAGTCTGATATTCAGAGGACATTACCTTCTATAATTTTGCCAAACAGAGAACTCCCACAGTAACAACAGTCCTCTTCAAATCGACCTTATAGTAATGCAATCACTAAACCGTAATAGACACGACTGTGTGCTATGCTGTGTTTGTTGCTATGAAGTGGCAATCTCTGCCATCTGTAGTAATTATGCAAATTGCAGTGACACTTTATCCCATTTGGACTGTCCAGTGAAATCCATTACAAATGACATTACTGAATCCAACACTAATGCTTACGTTTTGCTTCAAGAATTTAATATACATCATAACTTGTGTGCATGTTTTCTTGTTGTTGCTTGGCTTTCTTTGAGTGCCAGAATCTACAGACCACACCGTTTCTTATCATTCTTACATCTCCTCTAATCTCCATAATGCACAACGTCTCAAGGTGACAACAGAGAAATGGCAAATGCACTACAGATTCCCATCAAATCAAAACAACACATTGTTAGTTAAACTCTTAAAGGTATTTTCTTTTTAATTATGGGTCATGCTTTGTCACTGCCAGTTGTTTTGTCGGTTTGTGGAAAGGCATGTGATGAAACTCCTGTCAGATAACACTAATTTCATGCAGATTTTTACCTGCAAACCGTTGCCTGATTTCATAAATAAGAAGGGTAATGAGGTTGATTTTTGTTCAGTTTGAAGCGAATCGAGGAAAATGAAAGGGTACGAATGCTAACCCTACTCCAATCACATAGCCGGGAATTAATTTCAGGAAGAGGATGTGGAAATATGATAAATAAAATCACCATGCAATCTGAGCTATTAAATTGATAAGTGTGACGCGCTTATGAATTTTGGATGGATGCCTGGCAGTAGTAGTAGTAGTAGTGGTGGTGGTGATGGTATTCAAAATTTATTGCTTAATTTTATATAAGTGACAAACCAGGCTAACCAGTCTTGGCTTATTAACAATGCTAATAGGCATAGGAAATAAAATATGTTTACAGTTCCTCTTAAAATTACTAAAACAGCATCCTAGTAATAGAGGGAAAATGACATCTGTATACATTCTAAAATTTACATTATAAACCTTGAAAACCCTATGCTCAGAGTGTAGCTAGTAACTTTCAAACAGAAATGGGAAAAAAA
>CM040983.1:5929550-5951629 GCA_022985145.1 Pangasius djambal | reverse complement strand
AAATTTTTTTTTTTTTTTTTTTTTTTTTGAACATGTACAGTATATAATGAGCCGCGCTGTATGTGTGTCATGTTAGCCACCCACGAATACATTTGGAACTGTCCTAAAGTATTTCAGTGTGGTTCAAAACCAAAATCCCCACACCCCTTCCAGCTAGACCTCGGCCCTACCCCCCAAAACATAACCTAAAGCAACTGTAAACCCACATCCAACGGAGACAGGATACAACTGAGCAGCTGAGGGTTAAGTGCCTTGCTCAAGGACCCAACAGTGGCAGCTTGGTTGTGTTGGGAAATGAGCCATGTAGCCCAGAAGAGCTCCCACTGCCCAGTATGTGAGCTACCTCCACCCACATTTCGCAAACTTCTACAACTCCACAGCCCATTTTTAAGCTAAAGTACAAATAGAACAAAACAAACAACCAAAAAAAAAAGCAACTCAGTGATAAGCGTTGTTTCCATTGCCTCCATTTGGAAATATTTTTAGCAAAAAAAACCCCCCTGAAGTGAAAACCAGTCTGACGATCTGTATAATGCGGGGCATTCTGGGAAAACGTCATCTCTCACTGTGGCTGAATAGGCAAAAAAAAGAAGAAAAAAAACGTAAGCATATTTCACCAAATATGATTTATTTCCTTTCTTATGTTGGGTAAGGAGTTTAACAAACATGGTGATAAAAACAATAAGTCTATTTAATGAAGGCTAAGATCTTTCTAGCTAAGTGCGATTTTCTTACACCGTGAATGTCATGCTTTGATCGAGTTGCTAGATAGATACATGATATAGCGAAACAGATATAAGCCTAACAATTCTCTGTGCAATCAGATACCGGATGTCAATATCTGAGATGCTTCTGCACAACATTTGGACTGCAATTTTCCCTTTGCACTTTTGAGGTTAACGAGATTTTCAAATGCTAGAACTTCTGATTGACATACATGCTGAAGATCAACATATTTCAGTTCAGGAAAACGTCTGTCATTTTCAAAACTATACTGTATATTGTACAAAATGTCAAAATGTCACTATGAGAAGGGCTTTTCTAGGACTCCGCATATGTAAGGATACATATGAACAAAGTAGCATTATATGTATGCATAATACTTCTATTCTATTCTGTTCTGTTCTGGATGTGCATTAGGCCAAGCTAAAGCTCTCAGTAGTGATGTAATGTTAATGTTATGCAGAGCTCAATGTATTAGCATTAAGATTAGCATAAGTGCATAAGTTAGCATGAATGAAGTGCCCTTAGCGGACCCACATACTGTGTCTCGCTCTTACAGGGGCTGTTGGTACGCAACGGTGGTGTTGTGGTTTTCCGAATGCTGCTATATACGTCAGAGCTCCATCACATTCATTAAGCTGTAATTAGCATATTATTAGCCATTGTCCATCATCATTTATCAACAGAGGTGAAGTCATTTATCTTAGGGTTGCGTATATGGCTATGTTTGTACATATAGAGAGCATATAAGTGAGGAAACTCTAAAAAAGAAAGTTCTTTCTGAAGAAAAAACTATGTCCACATGTGTTAAACTGGAGCAGATTTGGGCTAAGCAAGAAACCACAGATGAATCTTTGGCTAAAGTACTGACTCGCATGGGTTGCCCTAGGCAACAAGAAGAAAGTCAGCTCAAGGGCATGAACAGCATCGGTTCCTGAATTGCTGGCGCATGTTTGCAGTCATAAATAAATTTCTATACTGCAATTTCTATTCTGCACCTCTTCAGACAATCTTCCTGGTGTATAAGTATGCTCATCATGTCTGCACTCTTTTGTCATTCTGTCTCTTTTTCCCTATATGGTCAATGTTTCCTGTTCCCCTGTCTGCCTCACTGCAATCTCTGCTATAAACTTTTTGGAAATCCCACCAAATAAACACTTTTTGAGCATACACTTACATTTCCGTCCTTCATCCACTTCCATGTTCTTACTTTATTGTAATTACTTATTTATTTTTGAATTTTTCAGAATTGTTTATTCCTATGTCCCTATTCAATAACCTCTTTAGCCTGGTCACAGTTGTGATAGATCCAGATACTATTCCAGGAACACCGCATGTGAGGCAGGAATACACCCTGGATGGGATGGCATCACAAGGCACCACACCCACATACATTCACACTCACACTTGTTCACACCAAGGGGCAATTTAGAGTAGCCAGTTTGTGTTTTTGGGAGGTGAAAGGAAACCAGAGAACCCAGAGGAAACCCATGCACACATTTGAGCTCAGGATCAAACCGGGGACGCCGGAGCTGTGAGGTGGCAATGCTATGCGCTGTGTCATCAGATACTGATCTCAATGGTTCAGATCTCAAAGGTTCTTTGGTTATTTCAAGGGTTCTGACAATCCTGAAGGTAATCTTAAGGCCTGGCCAGAGGAAACATCCAAAGAACCCTTAAGGAACTCTTTATATATGCACATAGCATCACATTCTACACTACTCAAGGCATCTTTGAATAGTTAAGGATTCTTCTTCCAAGGCTTCTTTTCTAAAATTCCTTTGTGGATATTTAAGGATTCTTAGCTACCCAATAGTATTCTACCTTACACCCTTCCTGAAAGTGAAAACCTCTGTTATAGGGCCATATATAGAACCTTTAATGGTACTCCAAAGCTGTTCATAAACACCTAGACATCCTGGGGCTTACATTTGACACCAAGCTACTATGGGATAAGCACATTTCAAACATCACAAAGAAGGCTGGGCAGAAGCTTGGTGATCTTAGAAAGGTCAGCAATAAACTAGATAGATATTGTATGTGTGTACAAGTCATAGGTTAGGAGTATGTATCACTTTCTTGGCTAGGTGCCTCTGCAACATCTCTGGCAGCCCTGGATAACATCCAAAGGAAAGTAATTGATATCATAGGTCCTTCATAAGAGTAAATTTATGCAAAGCCTTCAACACAGGAGACAAGTAGCTGTGTCTGCTGTCTATAAGACGCACTCAGACCATTGCCCCTAGACTTCAAGGCTCTGCTCCCACCCCCATATACCTCATGTTGAACCAAGAGAGGGAGTATCTTGACACCCCAGCATGCTCTGTCCATTCCAAGGGAAAGGACACATCAACTTGATCCTTTCTCCATGCTGCTGTGAAGATTTGGATTAGTTTGCCTCCTGATGTTGTTGGGTGCACGTCTTTGGGCAATTTACAGGCTTTTAAAATTCGAGCACATTGCTACTTGGTAAATAAGCCAATGTTTGACTGAGATGCTGTGAACCATTTGATTTGCCTCCCGTGGCTCCTCTTTGCGAGTCTGTTGGCCTACAGCCCAACTATATTGCTGGACAATGTGGCAGTTGTTCACTCATATATCTATTAAAAAAAAGCCGAAATCCAAAGAACGTCTTAAGAGTTAAGCATTTGAAGAACCATAGTAAGGTAAAGAACATTTCTTTTGTAGCAGCAAAACACAGAAGTGAAAATGGAAAAGCCATCCACTGAGGAACCCCCTTTTTATGATGAGTATAAATGGTGTGCTGTTAAAAAATGGTTACACGCCAAATAAACCTTTAGGTTTGTATAATTAACCTTGTTTTGGGATAAAAGCAAATTTTGCACATGAACTGATATAAAAGTACATCTTCTTTTCCTGAGGCTTTGTCTTACACTGCTTAAACAAGTGGACCACTGCGTCAGTGCAGCTTTATTGCACTGTTAATTGTCTTTGATAAGATCTACACAGATTGAGGCTGTATGCCTGTGCATATGTGTTCTGGATGAACAGAAGGTGCAGATCCACATTAACAATTATATACAAGTGTTTTTTGGATTTGTGTTTGGCGTCATCAAGGACCTCTAGTCTCCTGCCACAGGAAACACAGAGGAGGCAGAGGAGGAGGAGGAGGAGGAGGCAGAGGAGGAGGAAGAGAATACTTTGAAGTCACTGCATGGCCACTTGAGATTGTATTTCAGTATCACTCGGACCTGTGCGTAATATCCAATTGTGCTTGATGATGGCGGCTTGATGAGAGTGGTTAGCAGGTGCTGTGTTATTGTCATATTTATTACATGCTGTGACGTCTGAGAAGAGGCACACAGCAAGACTGGGCATAGAATATAAGATCTCTTATGGCAAAATATCATTAGTGATACAGGGAAATTTATTCCTAATCACACATGGGTTAAGTCGATTTCAGGTTATGTGAATTACCTGCATGTAGTTCACACCTCTGAGGTTTTCTTAAGTGGACGTGACAGAGACGGGGTTTTCAATAATGTCTAGACCACCACCTTCAATCACAACCACTTGCCTTAAGTCTGAAAAAAAAAACAGGGATAGAAGATGCAGATCGAAGAAAGAAGTATTTTAAAAAATACAAATTATGCCACTATTTTTGTTGATTCAATGTGATCTCCTGTAAAGGAAGGGGTGATGACTGTAACCATGGTTTTGAAGGATAAGCTGACCGAGCACTTGTCGGCTACACTTACGGCTCACTTTAGATTAATTCATAATTTTATTTAAAAAAAAAAAATACTATAAGCTCAAGCTCCTCGAGAAGCTCAATGTCTCCGATTAAAATGCTTTCTCCTCTGATGTTCTCCATGTGAACAGCAAAAGTTGAAATATAAAAAAAAAACATGGACTTTAAATGGAAGATACTATTAAATGATGAATAGTGTCATATTTATGTATTTAATATTGTCATAAAATAGTGGTGCCAGACTTAATACTGCTCCTCAATCCACACATATTGCACATGAAAAATGTGCTTAAGCTGATTCTTGGACAAGACCTAATTAAAAAAAAAAAATAAAGACTGGGTTTAATCCATCACCTGTGGCTACTCTGGGATGTAAAACGGATTTTAATTTAGAGCCGAGGGGAAAGAGCAGGATGCTGTCTACTTTTTTAACATCAAATTTTTTTAATGAAAGTCTGTGAACCAGAGGAAATTAATGATTTGTACAGTGTGTGATAGCAGAACATCACAGTTAGTCCTCCGCCCCCAACATTCTGCACTTGCTGTATTGTAAAATACCTGATTCTGCTCATTCACAGCTAATTAGTGTGTCAGAGGACAGAAATAGGAATAATTGGTCATCTTTAAAGCTGGCTTGGACGGGTTGGACATCAGACAAGGTCATCATGGCGCATGCTAACAGTTAGCACAGTAGCACACATGGTAGGAAAAATTCACTATGTTAGAATTATTCATTATGACTATAAAAAATACAAAGATGTAACGTTAATGCTACATTTGATCATTTTATGAAATGCAAAGGCCATTGATCAGAATCTATAGATCAATTCTATACAGTTATTAGCAAAGTCTGTTTTCATAAGCAAGGATTTTGGCTAATGTTAAAAGAGGAAAAGTTCCAGTAATCGCACTAAAGCTGTGGTTTTCTAAAGGCTTGCGTGTGTAAAAACACATGCAATATTGATTCCACCAGCAAAAATTCTTTACAGCAAAACTTTCTACATAAAAAGGCAAAATACAGAGCAGTGTCTATAAAAACAGATTAATTTTTCCAGTCAGTGTGATTTATTCAGCCTTAAAGCTACATGGTTATCAGTGACTGCGTGCACAAATGAACCACCAAAGGGCAGGCATTAAATTTAGTCAAGTGCTTTTTGTTCCAATTGAAGACAAAATGAGACCACAAGTTTATTAATGTTTCTCAAGATTATGTCTAATACAACAAGAAAGCTTCCCAAAATAGTTCATATTGCATTTTGAGATTCAAACTCATCGCAGAGGAATTAGCAAATGCAACGAGCTCATTTAGGTTGACTTCTGTACACATGTGGAAGTATAATCGTGAAAAAAAGAAGAAAAAAAAAGAAACTCCGTTTATACCACAGTGTTGTTGAAGTCTTGATTCAGATTGGTCAGGGACTTGTATGTTGGACGCCGCACATAATCTCAGACAAACAAATATTAAAACAAACAAAAATTATTTTAACACAGGAAAAATGTGCAGTTGTTGATATGGTGAAGGTTTCTGTAGGAGACATTTACTTAACATTAATGGAAGGAGTCTTCAGTGTCAGAACAGAGGACTTTGTGACTTCTGGTTTCTTGATAACATGACAAGCTACATTTCTTTTCTTATTAAATTCAACGGAAAGAAAAAAGTGCCAGGAGAGGGAACGACTGTTTATAGCTGCTTTAATGTAAGCGATAACAGGAACTAGTTTGTTTTGTGGGTGTTCCACAACAATAAATGTGATAATAAACAGATTTTAAAAATGTTGTGTTGTTCTTTAATTAATAAAGTTGGAATTGTTGGCAATTTGCTGTGGTATAATAATCAATTCCAGGGTGGTGACAGTAACTCGCTTTGAGTCGGATCACATTACACCACCGACTGTTGGCTATTTTCCTATAAAAGCATGTCTCCGAGTGTTTTATTCCTTACATGAATAAATAATGAATAATACCGAATTTAACTAGGCACTGTCAGGTTTTTTTTATGTGTTAATACTATATCAGGAACATAAGACATGAGCATAGGGAAATCATAAATATTGTATATTTAACTTATTATTTATAATATTGCAATCAGCTTAAAGGACTTTAAGCAGCTTAAAGATCTAAACCTGGCCTGCTGATGTGTGCAGTTCTTTCTGACTTTTGAAAAATGAAAGCCTTTCTCAAGTAGGTCAAAGATACTAACTCCAGCACATGCAAATGCCAGGGCACTCACTGCGCTATTGCGAGGTCTACTCAAGTACCGACTACGAACTCCGATTCCCAGAACCCACTGTGGCCTACAAACATGGCTGCCCCAGACTACACTTCCCATAACACACACACTTTGAAACGTTTCCAGTCACCGGACTTCTGATCATGCACACCTATCTTCAATTGCTCTACATCCAGCACTATAAACAGGTAATGCACAGTAATGCTCAGTGTGCGTGTACCTGACTTTACCAAGCCGTTTATACTGTGCTGTGATATTCTGGTTTTTGATCTCGTTCTGCTTCCTGGTTTTGTATTTTGGATTGTCCCCGACATTGCTGTTTGCTGATTGCCTGACCTCTGCCTGTTCATTGTTTGCGTCTTGATTCACGTTTTTGGATTTGTTTGCCAGTTCTCCTTAATAAAACACTAAAACAGCGTTTGCATCCGCGTCACCCTCCACTTCGTGACAGCTGTCAGGGGACGAGCTGCACATCACCATCTCGCCATACTCTAACTTATTTTGGAACTAATAATAAATCTTTGTAAAAATAATAATAATAATAATAATAATAATAATAATAATAATAATAATAATAATAATAATCCCACACATTCAGGTGAAGTCATTCAGACAATGATTAGACACCATGCAGAAATATGAGGTGGACAGAGAGAGAGAGAGAGAGAGAGAGAGAGAGAGAGAGAGAGGGAGAGAGAGAGAGAGCTAAGGTGCTGATAGAAACTATTCATCCTGTTTGTGTACATGTGAAGGTGTATGCGTCATACCTGTCTGATGGAGAGGACAACTGATTTTTTTTATACTACTGAGGGCTCATGGGGCTCTAAATTTATGCTGCTTTGGCATTTCCTGTGTGCATCCCTTCATCGGGAGATCTAGTTTAGATCTAACCACGGCCAAGAGGCATATACAGTATAAGCTAGCAAGGCTGAGCCTCTACCATTTTCAAGGACAAAAGACGTCAAAATGAGGTTTTAATTTTCCTAAACAAGAACAGGAGCAGCCCTGATGACGACGATGATGATGATGATGATGATGATGATAATAATAACAATAAAACCATGGAATAGTATGAAGTAGTCTGGGACTGATTTCTTTCTAGCCAAAACTGTTTATTTGCGCAGCATATTGGTAATGTTTAGGAATACATATTCTCCTCTCCAGTGAGTGCTCATGCTGTAATGTGAAAACCTTAGTACATTATTATTGTGGTCAGTGCAAGCAGCGGACTTTAAATCAATTAAATAAACAAATAGAAATTAAATAAATAGAAAATAATAAATATTCATGGTTCAAATAAACAAATAAATAAATAAATAAATAAATAAATAGTTTTATTGCATATTGGGTCAGTCGGAAATTCCTGAAAATACCAAATCTATGTAAAATAATTGTGTGAAATATTTTGTAATTAGAAAACATTACAGAATTCGCTTAAAACATACTTAAGTGAGGTTTGTGCATAATATGTTTAAAAGTTTGTTTTGTGTGCTTGAAAGCATTAATTCATTCTGCCAAAAATATACATGCGATCTATCACGTAATAATATAATGTATATTATAATAGAAATATAATAATATTTTATATATACATACAATTAAAAGCACCAGTGAAAAACACTTTGAGATGAATATACTATGTTTAGCATGTTTTAGTTAAATACAAACATTTTTTTGGTACATTTAGTATGCTTTCAGTATACTTTAAATACAATTACGTGCATTTATTTTCTTTAACTTGTCGTTCCTTTTCTTTCATGATTTTTCTTGACATTTTGAGGTTGCTTCCTGTTGTGCTTTTGGCATTTGTCTTTTGGGAAGCTAGCTCCTTTCTTTCACTTTTCCTTCACTCCTGAAGCCTTTATCAATTGCTCAGTTGCTTTTTTAACTCTTTTGTTTAATGGATTGCTTATGGATTAAGGTTTAGTGCTGAGACGGGAGAAGGCACCAGACTGGACTCTCTAGCCTCGCAGTGGATTGGCTGCTGATTGGTCACTTGGCTTTGAATCACTGCTTAGCATTTTTGCAAACTTTAGCTTGTTTGAGCTTCTCTCAGATATCTATTCATCTGTAGAGTTTAACTCCAACCCTGTTCCTGCTGTCAGACAGTGTTTAGCGTAAGACTTCATTTGATCATTATTCCGTTAGTCACGCTTCTGATGTGGAAGGTTCATCGGTAAAATGTGTGTGTGTGTGTAAGCTTTGTAATATAACTGCAGCATGATGATGATACATTAACGACAATCATTATTTTGATGTGCAGAACTCCAGGGAACCCTTCAAAGCTCTGAAAATCTGTTTTAAGAAGCACACACTGATTCATAGCATTTGATGAAGCACTTCCGGTCGTAAAAGTACATTTTCATTGCGGCAGCGGTGAGAGATCAAGCCGCGCAGAGCGTGATGAGGAGATCGCTTTCTGCACAGAAAGGCTTTTGCGTCACGGTCTTTCGGGCCTAATTGAGACATGATGAGGAAGCAGCAGGAAAAGTTTTTCATGCTGTACATCCTCGCTGTGTCATTTAGCAAATGGACACCATGCATTTTCTCTATCTCTGTTTCAACTGGAACATGCACTCTGCCAAGCCTGGACACAGTAAAGCGCACATCTGCATTACTCAGAGAATACACGTTACCAGAGGCTATGGGTTGTGTTTTGTTGAAAGGTGTATGTGTAATGGCTTCTGTCTGTCATTTCTCTGGAACAGTACTGGACATCTGTGCCACCTCAAATGGAGAATATATGATTGCATAAATTAACCGTTAATCTTTTTTTGTTTGTTTTTTTTTGCTACCTTTGAATCCAAACAGAGGTCCAGTCCTGGTCAAGCACCAAAAGCAATAAAGCTTCTATACAAAGAAATCCAAAACGACTGAATACAGACAGTTCTTTATACAGTTAAGAGTACTTAGCATATTAAAAGAGTTTTATTTTGGAACCCTTTTTGGCAGGGCAGAACCTAGGGGTCCTACTCTAGCCTGTCTGTTCAGGCCCCCCAGTGGTGTAGACGCCGACATCTACAGTCTGACTATCATGCAAAAATAGCACTGATACGAAGAAAATAGAGACAATATCAACAAGAACTGCATGCTCGTCTTTCGAAGTAATACATTCTCTATCCAAATATATGAAATATATGAAGTCCTGAAGTCCTAAAATCCAGAAATGAGTTAGCATTTTTTGCACTTTTTGAATGGGTTTTTGGTTAAAAGACTGAAATAAGGTCTGTGGTTAATACAAGCTCATGATATTTTTTACGTTTTATTCTACAACATAAAATACATCAGTAATACCCCACTCGTGATTTTTTTTTAAAGCTTTTACGTGTCTTGAAAAAGACGGTTGCTAGCAAGTGGCTAAATAGGACTACAGAGGTTGTCGGGGACATTAAACGTCATCACTCCGAACAGGAAAACTCATCTATTACAGCCTCATTGTGTTTTCACTCGTGTTCTTGCAAACTAGTCCAACTCAAACTTTCCAACTTGTACATTTATCAAATTATAGTATTTTCGAATTGTAGTGTGTATATATATATATATATATATATATATATATATATATATATATATATATATATATATGTACAGTCAGGTCTGGAAGTATTTGGACAATGACAGAGTTTTTGTGATTTTGCCTTTATACACCACCACAATGGATCTGAAATAAAACATTCAAGATGTGATGGAAGTGTAGACTTTCAGCTTTATTTTAAGAGGTTCCACAACAATATGGCATTTACCATTTAGGAATTACAGCCATTTTCAGCAAAGTGCCTCCATTTTCAGGGGCTCAAAGGTATTTGGACAAAGTGACATAATTATGAATATAACCATAATTTTAATACTTAATGAAAATCCTTTGCAGTCAATGACGGCCTGAAGCCTGGAGCCCATGTTCTCAAAACTCACATTCTGAGTTTCCTCCCTGGAGATGCTTTACCAGGCGTCACTGCAGCCACCTTCAGTTGCTGCTTGTTTGTGGGTCTTTCTGCCTTCGGTCTTGTCTTCAGTAAGTGAAAAGCAGCTCTATTGGTTGACTTAGTGGAGGTGACGTTGATGTCATGCGACCGTGATGTAGTGTTTTTATAGGTGAACTTTAGCTTTTTACTTCTTGAGATTGTATTTAGGCTTCAAAATTCATTAAACGTGTTCATTTGTGAAGATTATCTTGATGAACAAACCATGTAAGAGTCATATACTTTTGTTGGTTTTTTTTCTGCAATAATCCAAAAGCCAGTGGAAAAATCCTATTGGCTTTTTGTCGAGGGAACCAGGGTGATGCTAACTTCCAGGTTGGCCTACAAAAATACGTCATCCCTGCAGCACTCTTTTTGATCTTGCTCTGTCTCTTTGTTATGGAGCACTCAATAACCGAATGTTTTGCCTCAGGACATGGCCAAGTATTTGCGACATCACAACCCAAATTTTGCCCTCTGAACAAATGGGTTAAGGGTTCCTTCAGAGGAACAACCGAAAAAACCATTTAGTTACTATAAATAACCATAGTAAATTATAGTGAATTTTTATAAGAGTACAATGAGGCTATATCTCAGGAGTGATATGGACCAGACCGTTCAATTGGTCCAGAAATAAAACAGCTCAAAGATTTGGCAAAGATTCCAAATCCTAGAACCTTAAATGTAGCTGGTGCTACAGAATACACTTGACACTTTTGTCGAAACTGACCCCTTGTGTGTCTAAATTCAATCATATTTAGCCTTGAATTGACTGCAAATTCCAACTGATTTGACGTAATTAATGAAAACTTGCTGTATGAATGAATAAGCTAATCATGAGGGACAGGATTAGTGCTTTTCATAGCACAAGATCTGTACAGATTTGGATGGATTCCAATGAATTTTACATGCAATCAGGTTGGGTTTTCCCTGAAACACTCTTCAACACAACTGAATCAGTTCCTCAAGGGATTGATGATTGTTTACATCAGTGACTTGATATCATCATGCTAGATCATAGAGCACTAGAGGCTTTCAGGGCCAGCTAAATGGAAAATCCAGCTAAGGCAGAATATTCCTGTGTTGTGTTTACGTCTTTGATTGTCAGTTACGTATATAACCTGAAGTCTCAAGACACGTCACCTCTGCGTCTAGTGATCCCATGTGGGGTTCCATGTCCAGTCTTTGTTTCGCTTGCAGCGGGATTTTTTGCTGCACTGTCTTTATCTGGGGACGCAATGATGCAAACAGGGGGTCAGGGTGATGCTAGTGGGCGTCTAGCCAATCCAGAATGACAGAAACAATCTTTCTGATACTGTCACTCTTCCTGCCCCAGAGTCCCCCAACAGCATTCCCTACACACCAGTATTTACCACTGTAATGGCCGCAGGGAAGGAAGTCGGGGCTGCTCTGTGTTATAATGGTAATTTATTCTAAAGTCTGACAGAGTTCATAATTTATTATGTCGTACGAATTTAATAAGGAGGTGGATGGAAAGAAAGGTGAATCATTTTTGCACATACCGATAGTCCTCTGAGGTCCTCTCTTAGAATTGTGCAGGTTTTCTTTAAAAGCACATGGGAGTTTCTCGGCAGTTAAAAAAAAGAGAAAAACATGAAAACTGTTTTGTTGAAAGGAAAAAAAAACAATATAAAAGAAATTAATTAAAAAAAGAAACAAACAAACAACAGATGCAACCAAAGGAAGTCTATCTTAGCCTCTGGATATGTAAACGAGATTTATGATACACACTGGTTGTGTATCTCAAATAATAAGATTCATCGTGAATTCTTCTGAGAGTCCACTTTTATTTCTCCCTCTCTCATTCGCACTCTGTTATTAAATGACATCTAAAATGAAGCGCCGGTTACAAAGAAATTCATTTCCTGCATACCTGAGGACATAACAATAAAGGCACTGAATTACAGCGATGGTGTGATGACTCGTATGCTCACGCTGCAGGAGAATCAAAGTTATCGTTCGTCATGTGATAAACCATCGGCTTACATGGCTGCATAAAGCCGAGGTGAGATCTTTTGTAGTATTCTGGAACAAACACACAGGTGGATAATTGCACCATCTCTTTTGCCAAGCCTCAAAATGTTGCATAGCTGAAGATACATTATAAAGATGTCAAAGATGATAGCCTGTCTATACACACCTGCAATCATCTGTACACACCTAGTCAAACCTATCATCCCTCACTGTCTGAGTTAGAGAGAAACAGGAAGATATGATTCGTAGAGGACGCACACGCGACGCACATGCCTGCATTCGTTGAGAAAGAAATTGTAATTTAAGAGAAGAAAAGGACAGCCTTTGTTTTATTCTACTGTAGACAGACCTCTGGAATTTTAGATTTGTGTGTTGTCCATAATTGTTGATAGATGTATTTTTTATATTGAAGTTAGAGTGTGTTTTGGGTAAAAACAATTTTAATAATGTCATGCAAAAATATTGGAGAAAATGATTTTAAAAGAGTTTACAGGAAGGAAACATCTGCAGCGTCATGAGGTACCAAGGCAAAAAACTAGCCCTGGCTGCAAAAGAGGGTCTACCAAATGTCATGAACACAGATGCAAATCTTAAAGCTTTCTCTATTTGTATTTGCTTTAAAGTTGGAAAAAAAATACTCAGTCTGATAAGAGAGCTGTTCTTGGTCCATAGACAGGAAACTCTAAGTCGGTTTTAAGATAGTTTTTGCTAGGTAAGTGGCTAATTTCTTTCTGTTGGTTTGCTACTCTGGTGAACTTACACTTGTATCTCTCTATGCATTATGAGTGTGTGTTTGTGTGTGTGTGTGTGTGAGGAAGTGAGTGAGTGAGTCAGGAGTTCAGACATTCAGGAGATCACGACAGCTATTATTCTCTTTTTTATTCCACCATTTTCCAGGGTGCTGTCTCAGTTCTGCTCATTCTTTTTTTTATTATTATTATTTTCTCTGCAGAATCTTTTCTTCTCACTGAAATCCAAATCAAGGCAAAATCTGTTTAAACAGACAAGGAGACTTTGCACCACTGAACTTGAATGCTGTTTTTCCTTCAGGTCATTCTCAGTTCATAACTCCTGATAAATTGTTACTCATTGTCACTGTGTTGTATATTGAACAATGGGACAAGGCATAGAGTCCGTAGTGGGGATAAAAACATAGGCAGGATATCCATAAGTCAAAACAGGTGGCAACCAGAACAAACTGGGAAACAAGAAAACAAGGCTCAGACTTAATAACTTTAGTACTAAAGTTTTTGTGGCAATACACTGAAAAACAGGGTGTACATAGACACACTAGTCAAAGACTAATACAAAACAGGTGAACACAGTCAGGTAACAAATCAATGACAGGACAAGGGTGGACAAAGACTAGAAAAAAAAACAAAAAAACAAAACATGTTGAGCGCATGATGTTTGTCACAATGGAATAGCGATGGGGAACAGTTATAGCAGCTGGACTGATGCTTGTTGCCCCTGTTGTCTCGTTAGTGCTCTAGAAAACAGAGCGTTGATATCTCTGGCTCAAAGGCAGAAAAATGTCACAATGTTGCCAAAATACTGATAAACACTAACAGTCACTAAACTCCATTAGCTGGGACAGAATTAGAACCAGTGAGGACAATAGAGAGAATATGCTGAAGCTACAGCAGCCCTTTCTCAACAACAAAAAAAACAGTCACATAGATAACCGTCTATTTCCATTCACAGCCCACTGGTCAGCACACGCTAGACTCCTGAATCAGGCATGTCCCACTGGACAGGGTGAACCTGGGACAGACTCTGGACCTGCAGATCTTATATCTCACACTTGGCTTGGGAACATCTGGAGATCCCTCAGGAGGAGCTGAAATCTCAGGCTGGGGAAGTCTGGACTGACCTTCTCAGCCTGCTCCCACCTGGATATGTGGAAGGAAAATGAATAAATGTATGAATGAAGGTTTCAGTTTTCTCTGTTTCTATCTTTTGATCTTTTCTAATTTTGGGGCAGTCGTGGCCTAATGGTTAGAGAGTAGGACTTGTAACCTGAAGGTGAACCTGAAGGTTCGAGTCTCAAGTTCGAGAACGTGGGTTCGAGTCTCAGGTCCGGCAGGGATTGTAGGTGGGTGGAGTGATTGACCAGCGCTCTCCTCCACCCTCAATACCATGACTGAAGTGAGACCCTTGAGCAAGGCACCGATCCCCCAGCCGGGTGTGTGTTCATGGTTTGTGTGCACTTGGATGGGTTAAATGCAGAGCACGAATTCCGAGTATGGGTCACTTCACTTCACTTCACTTCACTAGAAGTAGTGGACCAAAGCAGTGCTCAGACTGAACCTGAACAAATTTACCTGGAGAAACTCCTGGTCACTTTCAGTAGCGATTACTTCCAGTTCATGTGGAAAGCATGAACCATGGACATGGTGTATGATGGCGATAGACTCATAATTGCTTTGACTGCTATCTAAATCCTTATTTCCATTATCCATTTAGACACCACTTGTCATATGCCAGTTTTTACACTAATTCTCTTTTTTGAGCAAATGGTCTTTCGGTGAAAGGAAACAACGTACAAATCATTCAAGCACTTGCTTTTCTCCATTTTTTTCTGTCATTATCCACTCTCCTCTAAGTGATCACTCAATAGTGCATTTTCATCTGTAATGGCAGGATATGGATCTATACTTAGCCATACAGCACTACTGCCTCAGCAAGAAAAATACATACATTTTCCCCATTGGGTTACAAAAACGATCCTCACCATGCCACACATGCAAAACTACACAATAATTATCTCTATTATGTTTCCCAACCTTTCGTACATATTCACATTTGTTTCTGAACAACATACAGAAATCCAGCATACGAGTGCTTACTGTGACACCCTGCACTTCAGGAAGACTGAATGAAATACTGCCATTTCTGTGAATGAAATGAAAATCAATCCTGCTGTGCAGCTTTGTGGCTCAATCTTTTTTTTTTTTTGGTTACAAGCACTGAATGGATGCTGAATGGTGAATGAAATGTGCTGTGCTGGAAGAAATGTGCTGTTCATGATGAAGTGTAAGGCAGGAATTTACTTTGAGAGGACTGTAAGAGACGCTTGAAGAGTTAGGGAAATCCACCAAAACTGATATGAACTGGTATGTGACTTTCATTCAAGTAAACTGGCACTGAACACAAATTGGTGCAACAGTGTGCTCTCAGTGCTGGTCCCAAGCCCAGATGAAACTGGGGAGGGTCGTGCCAGGAAGGGCATCTGGCATGAAAACTGTGCCAAATCAAATACGCAGACCAGCGATCTGCTGTGATGACCCCTAATAGGAGCAGCCGAAAGAGGAACAACAACATTCTACAACACCTAGCCTGGACATTTCCCCTCTGAGCCATCGGAGGATGCCATCACTGGACTTCTAATCATTTCTTCACTTACTTCATCCATTTCCTGTTTGCACCATATAAAAAGCACATGGACTAGAGCTACAGTTTGTCTCACAATCATGTAAGGTCTAAGCTGTATTATTCTGGAAAGCCTTAATAGTGTATGACCCTGCCTTTCCTCCCGTGATTTATGCCCTTGCTTTGCCCTTATTGGTTTTGTGCTTAACCTCATGACTACTCTTTGAATTGTGTTTGGATTTGTTTGCCCTCTTTGTGCTGGTTTTGACCTTGGACTGTGTTTTGATGTTGTTTTTGTGAATAAACTCTTAGCACATGGATCCTTATTCCCTGCCTGAGACCTCTGTGTTACATATTCCTTGGTGAGGAACATTTGTAATGATTAGACCAAACCCAACTCCTGATTTACATGTAGTGCATATGTTTTTGTTTTTATTTTAGATTTTGTTCTCATTCATTCCCTCATGTGATTTTTATATTTATTTATTTGAAATTTATTTTCACATGTATTCAGCATTCTGTCTTCCAAAAAAAAAAAACATGGCTAGATATAAAATGCACCATATTCTTTAATTATATTCTTCATTTGTTTTTTAATACTGTCCCTCTGGTTACTTATATAAATATTATATATAATCTTATTAAATATAAACCATGGCTGATGTGTTTGCACATGACTTGGTGTGCAATTTTTATTTTCCATTCCAAACAATTTGGTGCATCAAGACTACCAAAAATTTGGCACATTCAACGTTTATAATCTGAAGACAGCAAAACTCACTGTGCCAAACACAGCATGGTTTTATAACACATCCAATATAGAATACCGACAAACTTGTATCTTTTTTATCTTTGTGTTTAGTTTCAAAAGCTTCAACTTGAGACAAATAAACCTGCGAAAGCATACAGTAAGTACTTTGTAGTATAATTAAAAACTTCTAAAGGGCTCCAAGTAAAACCCTTATAACAAGCTAAGAACCCTTACTTGTCCAGTGTATTTATTATTCTTAAAGTGAAGTGAAGTGACTTGTGGCCAAGTACGGTGACCCATACGCAGAATTTGTGCTCTGCATTTAACCCATCCAAGTGCACACACAGAGTAGTGAACACACACGCACACCGTGAACACACACCCGGAGCAGTGGGCAGCCTTTTTTGCTGCGGCGTCCGGGGAACTCTCAGCACGGTAGTAGTAAGCATACAGCAGCAGCTGGTATTCTGCTTTCATGGTTTCCTGTCCTGCACTGAGGTGAAGGAAGTGAAAGCAATGTTAAATAGTTGTTTTTTTTTACCATAATTTGAAGGGTTTTGAGGAAAAGAGTTATCAGAGTCTCTTATTAGCTTATCCCAAAAATAACTCTTCAAGAGCTCTTAGGCTGTAAGGCCATATAACAAAATACACAGCCTTTAACCATGACTAAGGCTGAATAATGTACTATCTGATTGGATGTGCAGTACATGAGGTTAGTTCTAACCTTAGAACATGATAAATTAATCACATGAACCTCAGTTGCATTGTATGTGTGTGTGTGTGTGTGTGTGTGTGTGTGTGTGGATGCATAAAAACCTATTTTCCAAGGTCTGAATCTTCCAAAGTACAGCTTTTTTGAGGCTCACTTTCAAACAGTACATTTATTTTTACTCAGTTCTCACTGTGAAAAATGAACTAAAGCTGCTGTGCAGCCTTCATTTATTAATTTGCAGGCAAGCTTGCTTGGGAGAGCGCTGGTGATGTTCCTTTGACGCAGGACCTCATAAATGAAAACACAAATGGTGACTAAGAGCATACACCTGTGATTCGCTTACAGGTAATCAAATTAAACGGGTTTAATACAGCCTGGTGGTACAAGTGTGTAAATAGCAGCGTAAGCATGCCTAAGCCCTTGCTTAAACAAGGCATAATTGATGTTTGAAACTGCACCCTGTCAAATACAGTGGATATTGAAAGTCTGCACACCCCTGTTCAAACTGCAGCTTTTTGTGATGTAAAAAATGAAACCAAGATAACTCGTGGCTGATCTTTTTCCATCTTTGATGTGATATAGCAACCAACAAAATACGAGTGAAAAAAAAAAATAGAAATGTTTTAGGAGAGAAAGGATGTGAAAAAACGTACAATGACCTGGCTGCATAAGTGTGTACACCTTTTTATAATGGAGCATCTGACTCTCCACAGAATTAACCGATTACATTCAAACTCATGTTCAACAGTAATCATCATGTCATCAATGAAGTGACTCTGAATTACCCCAAATAAAGTTCAGCTGTTTCTGTAGGATTTTCTTGAAATCTTCACAATGAAGCATGTACAGGATCTCAGTGTCAAAAGGTATTGATCAGGACAGGGGTACAAAAGCATTTCCAAAACATTAGATGTGCCATGGAAAACAGTGAAAGCCATCATTAACGAGTGGAGAAAATGGGGCTCCACAGTGACATTACCAGGAACAGGACATCCCTCCAAAAGGACAAGAAGAAAACTTATCAGGGAGGCTACCAACAGATCTACAGCAACAGTAAAGGAGCTGCAGGAATATCTGGCAAATCCTGGTGACTTCTTATATCCTAGTGAATCTTTCATATTCTTCCCATGTCTGGCCTATGGGGTAGGGGGGCTAGAGAGAAGTCCTTTCTCAAGGAAAGACATCCAAGCCATCTAAATCACGCCAAGCCATGTGGAAAAGTGTACTTTGATCTGATGAGGCCATTGTAGAGGTTTTTGGCCATAATTCTAAACAATATGTTTGGCACAAAAACCGGACAGCTAATCACCCAAAGAATACCATACCCATGGTGAAGCATGGTGGTGGCAGCATCATGCTATGGTGCTGCTTCTCTTCAGCTGGGACTGGGGCTCTAGTCACGATCGAGGTAATCATAGCTAGCTCCAAATACCAATCTATTTTGGCACAAAACTTGCAGGTGCCTGTTAGACAGCTAAAGATTTTAAAAAGAAAAAGTTCGCCATAGTGTGGCTGAATTCTTGAATCAGAAAAATGTTTAACAAATAAAAGTGTGCAGAGGAGTTTGTGCTTTCCGATTTCTCAGTTACATGACAAGCTGCGTTGTGTGTGTTTTTTTTCGTTTTGTTTTTTTTTTTTGTCTTATTAACTTCAAGAGACAGAAATTACAGAAAAGGATAATTCCATAACATTAAATATACTGTGTATATATAAACAGTTAAAGAGTGTAATGTGTCATTCAGGAATAAATTGAAAAATTCTTGTTGTAATAACTGTAATAACACATGACGGAGTGTGAAAATAGTCTGCTCTGGGGTGATAGCTGTTCACGGCTTTGAGGTGGGCCGTATCTCACCACCCACGTGAAGATTATTCCTGTAGACCGGCACAGTCCAATGTGTGTTATCCTATTAGATAATACACTATTAGACAAGTCTAGGAATAGTAGTGCATTTAAAATCTCATTAGTAATCACTACCACGACAACCTTGTAACCACCTTGCAACAGCAATTCCACAATTCCACAACCATTTCTGCATTCAGTAGATGAATTCATACTATCCTAGGGATCTGAGTTTCTGGACTTTGGTCTCAGGGGAAGAATTACTCTTAACCATTAAACAGAAAGGAGCAGATGTTTGAATTGATTTTTAATATCTGTTTATCCTTCAAGATTTCCCTTAAGCCTGGCCTCTGCACCGAGGGCACTGAGAACATAATATCCTCACCACAGACAACAACAATAACAAGTGCTCGTGCACCTGAGTCGAATGAGCTCCAACTGGTCTTAGCTGAAGCGTGATGACTGCCATGTGCTGCCCCAGCTGGAAGCTCGATGAGGACACTCCAGCAAAAGCACTGCCACCATCACACATCAATAATGCATTGCACATTTACATCCAACTGAAATGTTTCATTCAACTTTGTACTGATGATGTGGAATTTCAAAAAAAGAATCCCTGATTTTATAGAGATCCGGGTGGTCAGGGAAGTTAGCACTATACACAATGTCAAATTGGATCACATGACTTAAATTGCAAGGGTTAGTCCGAATACATGGCTGTCCTTTGCTTATATTTATTCATTTCTAAGAGTGCAGCACACTGTCACAATACTTATTTCAGTATAGGTATTTCGATAATGAAAGTGGAGTCCAAAAGCAAAGAGAGTGGAAAACAAAGAACTGGACATGGCAAAGCACAGACGATTAACCCTGGGTAAACTATCCTAACCAGGTTAGCAAAAGATAATGAGTGTGGTACTTTTAATGCAACAGATAATTAGATAGCAAACAGCTGCAATTTATGCTATATTGATCTTACTGTAGTGTATGGAATGCCCAAATTTATATTAGAGTAGCTAGCATTTTCATATGCTAACTAAATTAGAGAGGTAGATAATGTAAGTAATGCTGTGTTCTTCGAGATATTTGATGATAGCCACGTTTATGTGGTAACTACAGTAAGGTCACAGTGTTCCAAACTGTGCCGAAATAGCACAGTGGGTGTGAATTATGTGTTGCCATTATGTATGTGTGTGTCAATGACTTCTTGCTTAGCACCCATGCTTGTTTTCTGCTTGGTTATAATAGTGTTGGATGTTACACAGGTGTAGACAGTGTTACCCGCCACAACAGGGCTACCAGTTTACCAAGGCTGACTGTTTATGAAATATTAAAGGTATGGCAGTATGCATATAAAAATACCTTATTTGGAAAGGCAATGTGAGTAGGACTTAGATGTAATGCTTGCACAGAGGCCCACTGAGACAAAGTTCCACCACTTATATGAATAATGGTGTATGAATATTGATAACAAAATCTTGGTTATCATTAAGTCTTGTTAAGGCAGATTATGTGCATTCTAGACATAAATGCTAGCTACAGGTTCAAAGGTATAGGGTAAAAAATGGTAGCTGCATGTGAGGCAAACCAAACCTGACATCATGGACAAATCTGAACATACAGTACGAGGATGATGCGTTTGGATTTAATATGATTTTATATAAATAACTTTGCTAGTAATGGAAAACCCTTACCCCAATCCTAACCTTAACCTTCGTCACTTTTTCATATGAAATGAGTCTTGCAAACTGTTACTAATTGGAACATATTGGAAATGTAACCAGAAAAAAAAAAAAAACACAAAAAGTTCATAACCATAACTCTGATTATGATCACACTAGACTAACTTTAGGACTTAAAATTAGATTGGTACTAAAAGTACTAGTGACATAAGTCCTCAAGTATTTAAGTGTTCTCATCAAGATCCTGTGCGTAATACTATTCATTATTCTCCTTCTCCTTCTCTTTATATTTATCCCTCTTTCCTTCTGTGAATCATCAGTGGTGACATTGGACTTGGGCAATGCATAATACATTTTTACAATTCTTTTTAAAAGGCTATTTAAAAGAAAAGACTTACCTGTCAGTCAGACTGCCAGTGTAGCTTTTCTGTCATATATAATTTAATACATAAGCATGTCCATTGGTAGTTTATCACACATTGAAGCTGAGAGATGGAAGATTTTGAAATTTTACTTTCTCTGGTTAAAAAAAAAATGCTTTTGCAAGCCATGCACGGAAAAACATCATGTAAAGTGGGTCTTGCTGCACAAAGAAATATCTTACCTTTTCAGCAACTCCATCATGCCTGAATCATCTTTTTGCACTCTAGCTTTAAGATTAAATTTTAGAAAAGAAGGTGCTCACTGTATGAGAAAGGGGACGCTGCAGACTGGAGAACGAGAGCAAACTGACATTATTGTTTGCAAAAGCATTCTTTGTCATTATAACATGTGTCTCTATGATGCTCACATTCAGATATAAAATCCTGTTGCTGCAAGTAGACGCAGTAAACATGACATACACCACCACTGTCTACTAGGTTTCCAGCAACATAGTCTGCAAAAATTAGATGACACATTAGGGGTGTCTTTGAGTAGTACAGATGGGTGTGTCAGAGTGATATAGATGGGTGTGTCTTTGAGTGGAACACATAGGCGTGTCAGAGTGGTACAGACGAGTGTGTCTTTGAGTGGTACATATGGGCGTGTCAGATTGATATAGATGGGTGTGTCTTTGAGTGGTACATATGGGCGTGTCAGAGTGGTATAGATGGGTGTGT
>CM040983.1:5913516-5926893 GCA_022985145.1 Pangasius djambal | reverse complement strand
GAGTGGTACATATGGGCGTGTCAGAGTGGTATAGATGGGTGTGTCTTTGAGTGGTACATATGGGCGTGTCAGAGTGGTATAGATGGGTGTGTCTTTGAGTGGTACATATGGGCGTGTCAGAGTGGTATAGATGGGTGTGTCTTTGAGTGGTACATAGGGGCATGTCAGAGTGGTATAGATGGGTGTATCAGAGTGGTATAGATGGGTGTGTCTTCATGTGGTACATACGGGTGTGTCAGAGTGGTATAGATGGGTGTGTTTTTGAGTGGTACGAATGGGCGTGTCAGAGTGGTACATATGGGCGTGTCAGAGTGGTAAAGATGGGTATGTCTGAATGGTACAGATAGGCATGTTAAAGTAGTACAGATGGGTGTATCTTGGAGTGGTACAGATGGACATGTATTTGATTGATACGGATGGGTGTGTCTTTGAGTCATACAGATGGACATGTATTTGATTGGTACGGATGGGTGTGTCTTTGAGTCATACAGATGGACATGTATTTGATTGGTACGGATGGGTGTGTCTTTGAGTCATACAGATAGATGGGGCCAATGGGAATATCTATTAGCGGGACAGATAGGGTGTCTCTGAGTGTGACAAATGGATATACTGTATCTTTGAACGAATGGACACCTTTCTGAGTGGGACATATGGGCGTGTCTTTGAGAGGGACATATAGACATGTATTTGATTGGAATAGATGGGTGTGTCTTTGAGCAGGATGTATGGGCATGCTTTGAATGGTATATATGGGTGTCTTTGAATGGGACACAGGGGCATGTCTGCAAAAATACTTGGACATAAACAGTATAAATGCCAATGGATTACTTTCTGCTTGAAGATTTCCATATATGGACTTATAACCCTTAATAACTCATCCAAATTCTCATCTAGGGCCATCAAAGCACGCTCACTGAGCGCTGCTCTTAGTTCCATATTATGACTCAATACCACACTCACATTTAGATATACTCATCAGCTACTACACATTTACATCATACTCATCAGTAGTCTGCAGACTGGCTGTAACTGCCGCACGAGGAGCTCCTCAGAGACGCAGCGCTTCCTGCAGGATGTCTAGAGAGTGGTGATGCTGGCTGGACATGTCTCTCTCAAGCAGCTTGTTTCTGTGGTTCTTAGTGAGTCTATGTGGGCAGCATTATTTTATGTATGTATTTCTCTGCTTACTTTGTACAAGATTTAATGAATGCTGTGTGTGGAATGTTCCTTATCAAATTCCGGTGCTGAGCCAAGAGCTCCTTTGGCAATGACAAGGGGAAGAAAGACTACTTCCTGTGTGTAGCCTAAAAACAGATTATTTGAAGAGAAAAAAAAATACTTCAGTGTAATCATGCACCTTTTGAACACATGAAGATTTGACTTGGAGAAATATTGGCGCTGTCATCACTCCTTTTGGAAAGAGAGAGAGCGGTATGGAGGGTGAGAGAGGTATAGAGAGAGAAAGGAAACTGAAAGCACGGTCTCCTCCACACACTGTGAACGTGACTCACAGGCCTGCCTGACTCCTGCCCTTGGCCTGTGTGGGCGTGTCATTGCATCCTCTCTGGTCGTGTATGCATGTGTGTATCCTTTTCTCCCTGGCTTGGTATAATGACACACACACAAACATGCACATACGTCAGTGGTGTGGGAGAGGGTCCTCATGGGTGCTCACTGATCAAACTCTGACGCAAGCAAGGATGAGGGCGTCTCTCTCAAATGTGCTGCCTTCAACCTGTCGCTTATCACTCCCTCATTCTCTCTCTCTCTGTACTGTATCTCTTTCCATAATATTCTGCAATTCATTTGTTCAGTGTTTTTGAATTCTCAAATCTGATTAGTCAGATTGATTAATTTTCTAGAACAGCAGCTTGGACAGAAATGCAGCTACAGATCCATAAATCCATTTCCTTTACAGCTTATCCTGCACAGGGTCACAGGGAGGTGAGGGACATCGCAGAGCACAATTGCACACACACTACAGACAATTTGGAAATGCCAGTGAGCCTACAACATGTCTTTGGACTGGGGGAGGAAACTGGAGTACCCGGAGGAAACCCCTGAAGCATGGGGAGGACATGCAAACTCTGTGTACGTGGGGCGGAGGCAGGATTCGAACCCCCAACCGCGGAGGCGCAAGGCAAACGTGCTAACCACTAAGCCTGCTAATCACATGTTTATATTAAATCGCTCATTCAAGTGGGCTATCGCTTCTATAATGACAAATTCACAGGTACTTAATATAAAGCCTAATAATAAACGGATTTAAATGTGTACTTGTATTTAACAGGGGTATGTTTGTAATCTAGTGTATGTAAGTAAAATAAAGTGAACTAAAACTTCCTTCTACAGGTTTATTACTGCTATAGCAACAATAAAAGCAGTAGCTTAGGCCTTTCAGCTAACAGGTCAATCATGCAAGTGTGTCCCAAGTTATAGAAATACCATAGGATGATCAAGATAAAGAGATGAAGAGCACATATCCATCTGGACCCGGGAAAAAAAAAAAAAAAATAAATAAATAAATAAATAATAACATTATTATTATTATTATTATTATTATTATTATTATTATTATTATTATTATTATTATTATTCTTGGAAGAAAGGGAGAAAAAGAGATCAATGATAGCTAGTTAGTTTTAGTTTATTAGGTTTTCTGTCTGTTTTTGTTTTTCTATTATTAAGTTTAAACAAACAAACAAATAAAAAACACATACTACGTGTGAAAATATATTAATTGCATGTAAAAAAAAAAGTGTGGAAAAAATGTATCTATATGAATTTATGATTAAAAAAATCACATTGAATTGAATCATGTGTTTAAAAAAATCACACGTGAAAATAAACGAATCTTGTAAAAAAATCAATTGATAATAAATAAATCATTTTTTTTAATCACATGTGGAAGTAAATGAATCATAAAAATAAAAAAAAACACATGAAAATAGATGAATCGTGTAAAAAATCAGATGTGGAAATAAATAGATAATTTTTTAAAAATCATGCAGAAAATGAACTAAAAAAAATCATGTGAAAATCAATGAATTATTTAAAAAACTGTTGTTCTTTCGGCTGCTCCCGTTGGGGAGCTTTCAGCTGCTCCTGTTAGGGGGTCGCCACAGCGGATCACTGGTCCACATGATTTAGCACAGTTTTTACACCAGATAACTTCCTGATGCAACCCTCCTCAATTTTATCCAGGCTTGGGACCAGCACCACATGTGGAAGTAAATGAATCTTTTGAAAATCGCATGTGGAAATAAATGAATCCTTTAAAAATTAAATGCCGAAATAAATGAATCCTTAAGAAATTAATAATGTGTAAAAGAATCACATGTGAAAAATGAATCATGTGTAAAAGAATCACCTGTGGAAATAAACTAATGATTGCTAGCTTTGAGTTGCTAGCTAGTTAGCAGTTGCCTAATGACTTTGGTTGGTTGGTTGGACATTTTTCTTTCCTTAATGTAAGAAATTTGAAATCCTGATTTTTTGATTAGTTATATAATTCTCTGCCAGCTGAATGTACTGTCAAAGCACTGATGCCCGGGTCATTCTCCAGCATTAACATACACCTCATGGTGTGTGTGTGTGTGTGTGTGTGTGAGAGAGACGTTATAAAATCTATTTAATTAACACTTTGTACATTAGAAGCTCAGCTTGTTCTAGAACACCTCTCATAAAATGGTAGCATTAATTGTGTGTGTGTGTGTGTGTGTGTGTATGTGCACATGTGTGTGTTAATGGGGCTGTTTGGTCTATTCTAATTGCTATGCCTAGGGCTTGTCTCTCTGAGTGTTGATATTAATTGTCCAGATCATCCAGTCAGAGGATGGTTGCCTTACAATGGCTGTACTAGCACACACACTCTCACACACCAACACATGAACTCATTGACTGACACACACACACATGCACGCACATACACCATGCGAGTTCATGTGGTACATTTCAAGGGCACTGGCGCACACATGCAATCACACATGTAAGCAGACACATACTGTAGGTGCACATTTTCACAAATAAACCCTGACACACACACACACACACACACACACACACACACACACACACACTAGAGTGATTCATGTACTTTGCAGAGTCTCTCAGGAGACAAAGTGAGTCACTGAGTGATGGAACGCCTGTGGCACTCCAATCATCTCTGTGTGAGGTGTTAGTCTGCGTAACGATAAAAGGAGGGCAGCAGTTGAATCATGTGTGAACAGTAAAGAGGGACAAACAGGTCACTAGTCAAATGAATCATTCATTACATTTCCTCCTGCTTTAATGGCACAATAAGGGTAACCCTGACACCATCATCTGCATAATGTGCTCTGACTCATCACTAAACATCAACAGGCAGTCAATCAATCAATTGATCGATCAATCAGTCAGTCAACCAGTCAATCAATCAATTCATCAATCAACCAATCAGTCAGTCAGTCAACCAGTCAATCAATCAATTCATCAATCAACCAATCAGTCAGTCAGTCAGTCAGTCAATCAATCAATTTATCTACCAATCAACCAATCAGTCAGTCAGTCAACCAGTCAATCAATCAATTCATCAATCAACCAATCAGTCAGTCAGTCAGTCAACCACTCAATCAATTTATAAATCAACTGATCAATCAATCAACCAACCAATCAAACAATCAATCAATCAATCAATCAGTCAGTCAGTCAGTCAACCAACTAGTCAATCAATTTCTCACTCCAACAATCAACCATCCAACCTGTTAATCAATCAATCAAGAAATTCTCCAATCAATCAAGAAATTCAATCATGCAGTCAATCATTCAACCAACCAATTAATCAATCAATTATTAGTCAGTCAGTCAATTATCCATCCAACCTGTTAATCAGTCAACCAATCAAGCAACCAATCGATCAGTAGTCAGTCAGTCAGTCAACCAACCCATCAATCAGTTTCTCACTCACTCAATCATCCAACCTATTAATCAATCAATCAATCAATCAAAAAAAACAATCAATCATGCAATCATTCAACCAAACAATTAATCAATCAATCATTATTCAGTCAGTCAATCATCCATCCAACCTGTTGATCAATCAGTAACTCAATCAATCAGTCATTCAGTCAACCCACAACTCAATCATACAATCATTCAGTCAATCAGCCAATCACTGATCACCACAAGTCATTCATTCATTCATTTTCAGTTAGTGCTCTATACTGGTCAGGGTGGCAGGGGATCGGGAGCCTATCCTGAAAAAACTGGGTGTGAAGCTGGAACACACCCTGAATGAGATGCTAGTCCATCACAGGGCCCCATGAACACACACATTCACACACTCATTCACACCTAGGTGCAGTAGAGAATCCTGTCACATCCTGGCATGGTTTGGACAGTGGGAGGAAACCAGAGAAACCACAGAAAACCCACACTTGCATGGGGAGAACGTTGGAAACACCACACAGACAGTAACCTGAGGTCAACATTAAACCAGGGACCCTGGAGCTGCGAGGCGGCGACGCGACGCGCTACCCACTGCGCCGCCTCAGTCATTTAGTCATTTGTTCAGTGATTAAATCAATCAGTTGTTCAGTTAATCAGAATGTCACTCTGCCACTTTCCAGTCATTGTAATGTTTACACCAACACTGAGTTACTGGCTCCTTGTGGCATTCAGTAATTGTGGGATTGTCTAATCAGAACCACTTCCTGGTTAAAAGTGTGTGTGAATGTGTGTAAGAGAGAGAGAGAAAAAAAACTGCACTGACTTTTACTGCCTAATTAATAGAAATAATTACAAACATGATTGAAATATATAAAATAATCATTAAACAGTGTTTCTCAGCTGATTGCTCATTCAGTCATTTCGCCCGAGAGATAAATGCTGTTAAGAGGTGATAGTTTGGATTCGCTACATTATCTCATTCTCCTCTCCCTGTCTGTCTCTTAATCTCCCTCATTATCTCTTTCTCCATTACCCCTCTCCGCACCTCTCTCTTTCTCTTAATCCTTCTCATTATCTGATCCTGCAACATCTGAGTGAGCTTTCACCCTCGTTCTTTCTCACTAGCCGTAATAAAGGAGCTGCTCTCGGTGTCATGGTCTGGCTGTGATATCGATTGGATTCATGTGCATGTGGACAGACACCAAGCCACGGTTCAAACCGCAGCTACGCACATGCAATCAACACAGATTTCAACACAGATTTGGTTGACAGCTTGCAAGCGAGACTATTTAATTGTCTGTTCGTTCTTGCTTCCTCCCAGTGAAGGGTTCAAAGTGAGTAGAACAACCACACAAGAGTCAAATAGATATTACTGGAAAAGCTTGACCATGAATTAAATATGTGGCGGCTAGGGAAAAGCCTTCATATGCTGAAATTTGGACATTTTCCACAACATGAAAAGCTTCCTTCCAACCTTTATTCACAGTATACAGCACAAGTTCTTAAACTTTTTCCAGCCAGGGAGCCCTTAAAAACCCCTTAAAAAATATCATGCACGTTATTTAGATGTGACCAATACTATTTATTGGTGCCTCAGAGCTTGTCATTAGATTCAAGTTGACGTTATTATGAGTTATTAAAGTTTGGATTATGGACATTCAATTTTAATTCAAGTGACCAGTCAAACAGGTTAATAAGCAGTACTTCATTCGTACTGGATCGTGGCGGAAAACAGGATCTGACACCTCTTTGATTTGGAGTGCCTTTTTTTCTGGAACTTATCAGGCCCCTATTAATAATAATAATAATAATAATAATAATTTTTAAATGAAAGATCATTCCTTATGTCACTGCCTTTCCAAAAAAATCAAAAATTGTTAGCTAGTAATCATTGAGTACTCAGGGTTGTCAGGTTTTTTTTTATGGGTGGAGTCTGTGTGAGGGCCGGCTTAAAGATATCCTGCAGTATTAAAGCACACAATTGGAATTAAATCTAATCAATTTCCTCAAACAGTGCCTATGGCAAACAAAGAGAACGTTAAGTATAGACAGCATCTACGATGTACAGAACCATTTCTACAAGTGTCTCAAAAGTCTCCAAACACAGGGGAAATTAACATTTTTTTATCAACTTTATTTACAGACAATGCTCTATATGATTGCCATTTCTCTGTAAATTCACACTGAGTTGTCTTTCCCGCTCATCATGAACTTGTGTAACACACACACACACACACATATATATATATACAAACTAATTGTGAAAGAGTTTGGAAGACATTTTGCTAAGAAGTGTTAATTTGTATGGAGACTTTTGGGCCTCCATATTGTAAGGTGTTGTAATGTCAGTTAGGGACGTTTCTCCACCGAGACACTAGAGGGCACCCTCTCACAAATTTCGAACACTCTTCTTCAGTTGTCAGTGCCATTTCCTGTTTATAAAGTATATAAAGCTTTTGAACTCATTGAACTCATTCTGACAGGGACACACTTTTTCTGTACTGTTCTATATAGAACCTACTACACATGATTTTTTTTTCTAATGCTGTACCAGGGCAGCAGGTATAATCAGACTAGCATGGTTAAAGATGCTAGTCAAAAGACATCAATATTTTCATTCATTTGTGGCCTCCACATCAGGTTGTTTGTTGTTAATAAGGTCTTAAAGTGGATTGTTTTGGATTTTTTTGTGGAATCGGGTGGAATGGTATGAAGAAGAAGTGAGGCTGGGGCTGATTTCTTTCTAGCCCAGACTGTACATTCAGGCAACCTTTCTGTGACAGTAATGTCAGGTGATTACACAGAGTGAAGCAGATTTGGGCTGATATATTCACCGACACATCTGGAACACATCAGCAGTCATGCTGTGAAATATGGTAGTAGGTATAATGAACGTGAAAGAGGTGTATTATTTACTCAGTCATCCTTTTTTGTTTTGTTGTAAAATGCTTTTGGAGAAGAAAGTAGATATAGACTAAGCACAAGTTGTCCAAAGTAAAAAAAAAAAATTACTCAGAAGGACAGATTAAAGTTGAATGTTTTACTTTTCATTTGAATGATTGTTTAACGAAAAATGGTATGAAGGCAATAGAGAATGATGGAATTAAATATAAAAAATAAATAAATAAATAAATAGAAATCATGAATGCAGCTGTCTTTAAGTGTCTCTTTGTGTGACAGTTTGCCCAAAATGATGTACGATATTATGGCATTGATGAGACCTTGCTATAATATAACGATATAATGATATAATGCATTGCTCAACACTAATAGCTTCATGGTCACGCTTTTGAGAGTATTAGATTTTAGCCTTTCATTTAAAACATCACCTCTCTCTATAGCAGCTCTAGATTGGATTTTGCTTCAGCTGTAGTTGCCTCTGGATACCAAATGAACATAATTAAGCACTTTTTAGGAAAAATTAATGTGCTCGTACACATTAAAATACACACAGGGACCAGGAATGTATCACATATATCATTTGTACTATTGATTCCTACCACTCTATAGAGGAAATTTAATGCCTTATTAGATTGTATTAAAAAACCCCCTGCTATTCTGGGAGACTAAATGACCGCACAGACATACAATTTCCAAGCAATTCTTAGAGACAACTGTAGTTATTGGCAGGTTTATAGCTGTTAATGTTAGGGCGATACTGAGCTTTTACTCCGTGACACTTTTTTAGCGCTTTACATCAAGTTCAATTCTATCTGCTTTTCGATCCGATTTTCCCCTCCGAGAACATTATGAGGTCTGAACTATAATTTAGGACTATATATAGTCCTGTGTGTGTGCGTGTGCATGCGTGAGCATGAGAGATTTTGGCGATGAGTGTAATGAGTAACACCAGTCATTGCTGGATTGTCAAATCAGACCCTTTTCCTTTCAATCTAAACACTGTCATTAAGGCTAAACACGAAGATCTGTTTTCTGTCAAGTGAAGACACTAGTGTCCAAAAGTCTATGTTCACGAGCTAGAGCTATTTTTAGTCAATCCATCATCCAAGCCTCTTATTTTGTGGCTATTCTGAGTAGAACAGGGTGTTTCTATTTGGGTTTTATTGCCCCATGGCATGGCAAGAAAGCAGCATGTGTATGTACCGCAAGCAGCCTTCCATCCAGTCCGCGCGTCCTAGTGTGCGAATAGGGCAGCTTCGTTTTTAACAAGTTAACTTGTACTCGTATGGTGACATGGGACGATAACACTGAACTAAACACTGTGTTTATTCTGTCTTGTTACCGTAAAGCCTGAACTGTCACAACATTACTGCAGATTACGATTTTAAATAAAGGTCACGACATTTAGAAAGTAGGAGTGTGTGACCGAAGGTGATCTCCGTGGCAGGGCTCTCAAACCTTTTAACTGTAAAATAAAATTCCATGAGATTTATTTTACAGACATAATCCAGCAAGTAAGATATTAGGCTTGTTAGTCAAATGTGTACAATACCATTCTGCCTATTTATCAAAGCCATGTTTTATTCCTGAACTTCCCACCGATAAAACAGCGAGTTAACGTTAAACACTGACCAAAGCATGTTAGATTTCAAGTTGACAATTGAAATTATTTATAAGCCTACTTTTTTTTTTTTTTTTTTTGGAGATTGTGAAGTTTGGAGGAAATCTGTTCTTTTTAAGTGACCGGGCAGACTGGCTAATAATTACTAAGTCAATAAGCTTTGACAATGGATTTCCATGACTATTAAAAAAATAATAATAATAAAATAAATCAGAGTTTTTGGCTATGCTTCACTGGTGGTTCATAGACCCCACTAATAACCTAATAATGTGTTTTCTCTCTCTCTCTCTCTCTCTCTCTCTCTCTCTCAAGCTACACATGCTACTCCCAAGTTACCAGTGAACCTGAAAATCCCTTGCTGCTAATGATGGCTCCACATGGACAGCCTAAAAACCACCATGAGATTACTGTGGATGGCACCACACAGAAACCACAGAGATGGCTGTGGATGTTCTTCCTTGGACAGCCTTAGGCCTGCCATTGCTAAGAACAGTTTGCACTCAAGTCTCCATCATTAAACAGTTCTTCATAACTTCAGTTGACTTCAGTTTGATAAAACAGACTTTAAGTTAAACACTATAATGTATTCCGAAATGACTCTGATGCTCAGACTTGAGCTCCTGTTAACACAATTAGCACTTATAGAAGTTACAGAAGAGAAATTAGTTATAACTGCACTATCCGGTGTGGCCCAGATGAGGATGGGTTCCCTTCTGAATCTGGTTCCTCATGTCTTCTCAGGGAGTTTTTCCCTGCCACTGTCACCTCTGCCTTGCTCATTAGGGATGAATTTATAAATTTCAATTTTATATCCAGAGTTCTGTAAAGCTGCTTTGGAACAATGTCCATTGTTAAACACGCTATAAAAAATAACATGGAATCGTATTGAATTGTATTGAACCGTGATAACCACTGCTCTGTGTCACTACTCTGTCTCAGTTTTTCTGCGATTGCGACAATGTAATGATGTATTGTTTAATATAAAGTTCTTGAATTCTTGAAGTAAAGTTCCTGAAGTAAAAATCATCATAATGTAGTCTAGGTATGGACATACGGGTATTTAGTTATCTCTGGTTTGGCCCTGCTCTCTTCTCACAATTGCAGCACTGAGTAGGATTCTCAAATTCACACTAATTTAGACTCTTCCATCTACATCTCTCGCTTTCACTAGCAGGTTACAACTGGATATTCAAAAGGATATTAATCTTACACAAGGATTTCTCAAGCATTCAGTCACTTCTTCTTCTTCAGTAAGGGTCAGGGACGTGCTGGCTCCGGAGCCTATCCTGGGAAGACCGGGTGTGAGGTGGGAATACACCCTGGATGGGGCAGCAGTCCATCATAAGGCAACATGCACACAC
Organism: Pangasius djambal; assembly: GCA_022985145.1. Classification (NCBI taxonomy): domain Eukaryota; kingdom Metazoa; phylum Chordata; class Actinopteri; order Siluriformes; family Pangasiidae; genus Pangasius; species Pangasius djambal. Next base: position 5,916,081 of record CM040983.1, on the reverse strand, counting down.
ACCTTCACACCTAGGGGCAATTAACGTCCACATATTGGCATGTTTTTGGAGGTGAGAAGAAACTGGAGAACCTGGAGGAAACCCACCCAGAACACTGGGAGAACATGCGAAACACCACACAGGTAGTAACCCGAGCTCAGGTTCGAACCCTGGCCCCTGGAGATGTGAGGCGGTGATATGAATTGGTTTGTCTCCATTAATTAGTAAAGGTTTTCATTAAGGTTGATTACTAATTAAATAAAAGAAGTTAGCTTGCATATGTTCCCACGTACAGTGCGTGTGTGGGTTCATGACAATAACGTATAATAGTATGTGTGAGGGAAGAAAATAATTAACCACATCTCCCAGCTGGCCATGTTCATCCTGAGTCAGTGGTGGTGTTAAAACATTCCAGTTGGCCACTCTTTTGTGTGTGTGTGTGTGTGTGTGTGGTCATGTTTTTAAATCTTGGTGGCGACATATAGTCCCCACACGCCACAGCAATAGGGATATCTGATAGTTTAGACCTTATGGGGACATTTGACTGGTCCCCGCAAGGAAAACTGTTTTTTTTTTTTAACAACAAAAAAGCTTTTATTAAAAAAAAAAAAAGAGCTAAAGTGTTTCCATTTTCTGATGTTAAGATTAGGGTTAGATTTAGATGTAGAACAGATATGTTAGCTGCATTATTAATCATGTCAGTGGAAGGTCCTCACAAGGATAGTAAGACAAATGTGTGTGTGTGTGTGTGTGTGTGTCAGAGTGAAAAGCAACGTGCTTGGTCCACTCGACAGCTCCAGGCCTCTTTAAATAACCCAGAGCTCGTGGATGGATGGAGGAGTGCGTCAACCAGCCTTTCTCTCTGAGGCAAAGGGAGCAGTGACGGCCTCACGGTACGTCTGATGAGAGAAGAGTAGAAGAGTACAGTACACCACAGTGGGCGGTTTGGCAAAGTCAAGGCTGGCGTATTTTTATCAATGAAACTGTACTTGCTTCCTACACAGAGTGAGGGGCTTGATACAGACATGAAAAGTTTCTGCTAGAGGAAATAAACCTTCCTTAACAGGAGAGTGTTTTATCCACAGTGTGTGTATATGTAGTCTCCCTAAAGCCTAAGAGCCTGGATATATGTATCCGGATTTTATTTTATTTTATTTTTTTTAATTATTTTTTTAGATAGTTATGATGACCTTATCTGCTAACATAACCATCATCCAAAACCTCCAAGCAGACATCAAATGCAGAATAGCCTCAAATGTGGCTTAGAATTGCAGACACATATACAAGCGCTAACAACCAGAAAACACAAAGCAAGGAGTACAGGTACACATTACTCAGTAAAACCGAGACTGGCCATGAGGTCTAGTGATTGGTTCTGTGGTCAAGGTAGAGGACAGGAAGTGACCAGGACAAGGACAGTTTATACATTAAACTGCACTCATTTCCTACTCATTTCCATTCAAGTATGAATTGTATCACTTTATAAAAAATACCTAAATATCCTGACAAATTCAAGACTGTGGATGTGAAAATGACACCACTGATTGGCCATTCTTCTTCTTTTCTTCCCCCGTACCTGAATACATTCTGGAAAAATCTCTGAAGGAAAAGTTAGATCCTGTTTGCATGAACAGGAGTAATGTTCAAGGTCAAATTAACCTGAATCACCTATACTATATGGGCCAAAGGTTTGTGGAAACCTGACCATCACAGCCATATGTGGTTCTTCCCCAAACTGTTGCCACAAAGTTGGAAACACGTAATTGTATAGAATGTCTTTGTATAGCATTACAAATTTCCCTTCACTGGAACTAAGAGGCCCAAACCTGTTCCAGCATGACAATGCCCCTGTACACAAAGCGAGCTCCATGAGGACACAGTGTGTTAAGTTTGTAGTGGAAGAACTCGAGTGTCCTGCACAGAGCCCTGAGCTCAACCCCACTGAAAACCTTTAGGATGAACTGGAACACCGACTGAACCCCAAACCTCCTCACCCACCCAACATCAGTGCCTGATCTCACTAATGCTCTTGTAGCTGAATGAGCACAGATCCCCACAGCCTCGCTCCAAAATCCAGTGGAAAGCCTTCCCAGAAGAGTGGAGGTTAATATAACAGATTAAATTTAAAATTAGTTGTTCAACAGCACATATAGGTATGATGGTCAGGTGTCCACAAACAAAATCCAAAGAGTGAATGGTCAAATCCAAAGAACAAACAAACATATAAAAAAAACAAATAAACAAAATTCCAATGAATGAACAAACAAATAAACAAACAAAATATAGCTGCAAGCAGCAATTAAGGGGGACAAGCACTTTCTTTCCGCTCCCCTTAGTGACAGAAGAAGACCAGAAGCCACTGGGACCATCAGTGCTTGCTCCGAAGGAGATAATAATAATAATAATAATACATTTTATTTATAAAGCACTTTACATTTTAAAGAAAATCTCAAAGTGCTACAGAAAAGAGTCATAATATATACAGCAATTAAAACCAGCTGCCAACTGAGATTAGCACAGAAATTTAAACTCTAAATATTAAAAGACTTTTTAAAAAGGTACGTTTTTAGACCCCTTTTAAAACTA
>CM040983.1:5888275-5907204 GCA_022985145.1 Pangasius djambal | reverse complement strand
CCTCTGATGTACTCGTTCCTAATCCTGTCCAACCTCGTCACTCCCAAAGAGAACCTCAACATCTTCAGCTCTGCTACCTCTAGCTCTGACTCCTGTCTCTTCCTCAGTGCCACTGTCTCTAAACCATACAGCATGGCCGCTCTCACCACTGTCTCGTACACCTTCCCCTTGATTCTCGCTGATATTCTTCTATCACACAAAACTCCTGACACCTTTCTCCACCCATTCCAACCTGCCTGCACTCGCTTCTTTACCTCTTTCCCACACTCTCCATTACTCTGGACTGTTGTCAAGTACTTAAACTCCTGTACCTTCTTCACCTCTTCACCCTGTAATCTTACTGTTCCATTTCCCTCCCTTTCATTCACACACATGTACTCAGTCTTACTACGACTGACTTTCATAACTAAGTCAGGAGAGACAAATTTTGAATCTATCAAGACCACATTTTGATCGTAATTGTTTTTCTGAATATATTCTCTCAGGTCTAAAATACAACTTCACTTTTGTTTTTAAAAAACAGACTTTCCTGTAAACATTTCTACCTTGAAAGTTGATTGTTAAACATTTAACAGTGTTAAAATACATTAAAGCACACTATACATGTTTCGCTGCAACCACGCAGAAACATTTTTACACGTCTGCTAGCTGACCTTCAGTTTCTTAAGTAGGTAGCGTGTAGCTAGCTAATGTCAGTAATATGTAATGCTAACGTTATCTGATGTTAGCCACACGATTATCTTTTTGCTGTGCTAAAAACGTTCTCGTATCTCTGAATGGTTATTCATTGTAAGACCAGTGAGTGTAATAGCACTGTACCCGTTTTATACTTTTATTTTTCGGTACTCTCATAAAGAATATGGAGAACATCTATGACTTTTTCCTGGATGCTGATTGGCTGGTAGATAGCCCGTTATAAAACCATTTAGTATTTACCTGTGAGTTCAGAGATAGAACCCTTTATTTTTTAAATATTAAAAATATTAAATATTACACAAAAACTTTAAATAAAACACTACAGGAGAGTAAAACATCCCTCAGCGATGAGGTTTCGGCCACAATGGCAGACTGCAGTACTGAGATCGTGATTTTTGGTCATGCCGCCCACTGCTACCTGGACCCCAACACGACCTGCATTTTTATAACCGCAATTTAATCCAACGTCTTACACTTGCCTGCGCATGTCAAAGTCGTGATGAGTCGTGATGAGCTCCAGTACATCAAGCCCCGCTGCTGTGATCTCATCTGCACAGGTAAGAAGCACAAAAAGTCCTTTAACAGAGAGTAATTGAAATTTCAGTACTTCTTATTCACTTATATTTTCATGAAGAAAAAAAAAAAACAGACTGTTCACTCCTTACATTTTCACTTAGACCTCATAGTACTTGTTGCAAAATTAAAAGCTCATGATTTAAATGTGGTTTTTTTTCTTTTCTTTTCTTTTGTCTGGCTACCAAATTTCTGTCCATTTAACTTTAGTATATTTGAAAGAAATGTATTTAAAATCAAATCAAATCCACACTATTTTCATCCTTGAGTAAAGACTGCATATTCACTTGTTCTTTATACATTAAAGTTACTTTAATGAAAAGGAAAAAGCCGATCTGACTGAAAATTCAGATGAACAAAGGGGGATTTTCGTTGTGGTTTATTTTCTACAACCTGAAGTAGTGAGAAAAGATGTGAACGCTAAACCCCGCCCATAACCGTAACCGTAACCTTCATACTCTTTCATATGATTTGAGATTTATTAATTAGTATAAATTTGCAGTTGTGAGATGTTAAAACACTTCCTCATGTCTAATTTTAGTAACATCGATACGCTGAATTTTCAATTCTGATTGGTCAGAAGGTGTCGATTAGATTTCTAGCACTATCACAGGTTTATATTAATGCGCATTATTGTTTCTATAGTAACAACTCATTCAAAAAACAGAATTGTTGATATGGTGAAGCTAGAATTAAGGAGAGGTTTATTTAACATTTATGGAAGGAGTCTCCAGTGTCAGAACTTTAGGTTTTCCACCACATGAAAGTCTTCAGGACTTTGAACATTACACTTTCTTGGTAACATGTTAGTTTTTTTTTTTTATTAACTTCCAGAGAGAAAACTACAGACTGATAAGCTAACTGCTTATAATGTAAGTGATAAATAAATTAAAAGTCGTAAGCGTTGGCAAGAGGAAAAGAATAGCTTGGGGTGGTAAAAGTCTGCTTCACACTGGAACGTTGATTCATTTTACAGCACTTTAGTTAGTGTATGTGTGCACGTTTTTGGGGGGTGTGGCTTTGGGAATAACAAGGGAGGGGGTACGTTTGTTTAAATTTTGAGTCTGAAACTAAAAATCAACTAACTTCAGCATTTACTGTCTTATTACCTTCTAAAGAAAATGAGGGAACAGCTGTTTCTAGCTGCCCTAACGCAAGCGATAACAGGAACAGACTTGTTTCACAACGATAAATGGATAAAAGATATTACGTCCTGTTCTGTAATAAAATAAATGGTTGTTATTGTGCGGTATAAAAGAAATAAGACACTTCGGGGTGTGCTTGAAAAGATCTCAGAGTGGTGAGAGTAACTTCGCTTCATGACCACCTTGTTGTTGATTAATTTTCTGTAACGACTGAGGAAATAAAATGAAATGAAATAAAAACAACTAGCTTCAGCTACTTCCTGCCAGAATCGCCTACTTTTCACTTAATTCAGTGAAGAGCACAGACAGTGATGTGCTGATGATACGGTTCCTAATACTCAAGGCCAGTCTAGTGTACTACTACTACTACTACTACTACTCACATTCCATTTTCCTGAATTGCATCTCTCTCTCTCTCTCTCTCTCTCTCTCTCTCTCTGTGTGTGTGTGTGTGAAAAAGAGGCTCAGAATGTTGATCACACATGCACAAAAGTGAACTCTTGCTTTATGTTTATGTAACCTGTATGTGGGAAGCTCGGTGACTGTGCAAACATGAAAATGTCACTGTGCACTCAACGAAAGCGTCCATTACTGCCCCGAATCCTCTGCTCAGGACCGGTTGGATTTGTTTGCAAAAAAAAAAAAAAAAAAAAAGCCTCCAAATTTTAGCCCTTTTTAAAAGCATGCATATGATGCACCATATTTGTGTGTCATACAAGGTAAACTGCTCCAAAGAGCAGAAATCCCTGAGCGAAGTCATTTCTTCTCTCTTTTATTATGATTATTATTATTATTATCATCATTTCTTTTTTCTCTTCACATTCTGCTTTGCAGGCTGCAGAACACAACTCGGACTGTGTTTAAACAAAATAAGTATCCTACCTCTTCCAGCTTGAGGTTAAAACACCGTTACGAACAATAGCCAAGCGGACGTCATCATGGTCACACACAAAAGAGAGAACGGCCGTGCTAGAGAACGCTGCTGATGGAGCTGGATCAAAGCGTGTTATATGTGAAGTGTGTTTAAGGAAAAGAAGACACTCGTGATGGGTCCAGCTAAAAGCTGTGCATCATGTGAGTGGCCACAGAAATAACACGCCTGCTCCACACGTACCTCGTCACACTATTAATCATTTACTTACTCAGGACGTCTTGCTACTGCTGTCGTTGGTGTTTTTCTTTCTCTCTTTTCACAGTGGCTCATAAATGATGTACAGGACGCAGAGAGGTTGCAAATTCACGCCAATATTCAGTTTCCACCAGAGCAATGCCCCCAAGCAGTATTTGTGTAGCCCTACATTTTTAATATAATCCTTTTACAACAGGCTTGTTTAATGTCTCTTATAGAAACCATGAAAGGCTTCCACAGAGCCGAAGTTTTCACTGTTCATCTGCTGCTCAAACTCGTTGAATGCTGTAAGTCCGAGCACTGACGGCAGAGCAAGGCAAAGGTACCGGAGTTTTTAATCACTTTTTAATTATCATTACCGTTAAAACTAGTTGTAAACTTTGACACTTTGTTGTAAGTGTATTTAATCACTTTTTTCACCATTGAAATCCTTTTCTTCTCTTTCGTCTCTTTTCGAAATTGCCATTTTGGACCATTTTCTAAATGACCATTTCCGAACAAATATAGTAAACCGATGTTAGCGTTACACTGAGATAATGTTAGCTAAGTCAAACATACACTGATAGATGACAGAAAGCAGGAGCACAAAGGGGTGGAGCTTCTAGCGGTTGTCAGTTAATATCGGAGACGTCAAAACACCTACGTGACTGTCAATCATTCCAGATTTATGGCGCCTGGCTCATCTGCCATTTTATTGTGAAAAAAAAAATGCTATATCTATTGCTCTATTTTTGAGTGATCCATACTAGCATACTCTGATGTTCATCCTTTGAGGTCCGAGGAGCAACCTGAGAAAGTGGGTGGTTGTGACTTAGACTTAGGCTACAATAATATGTAAATATAGAAGGTGTTATACTTATATGCGTTTCAGTATTAATTGTAAACCGTAAATCGTTGTTTTGAACATGTTCAGAAATCTTACAAAAACATTCATTATCTATTATGGCTGTATATATACAGAAGCTCCTACGCAAAATGTGTTTTGGTTGGCAAGTCTGCTACTGCAAGAGACAGGTTTTTTTTGGTGATGCAACGTGATTGACAGGCAAGTGGAACTGACGTCTTGTCCCGATTGATTGGGTGTTAGTGGTCCAGATCAGGCTCCTTAAAGACTTTTCTCCTGAGCAAACTGTTTTTATTGACCATTTTACTGACTTCGGCCAGAAAATGCTGAGTCGTTAAAAATCCCAGCTTTAATTTCGAAAAGAGCAAAGAGAAACCCTGTAATTTCTACAGCATTGTGTGATGCACAGTCGTAGCACAGTGAAGCATTATATCCTTTGTGCTGCTGCTTGTGACTAATTGACCGTGTAATTGCCCTCAGTATGTTTTAACCTGACTTCAATTGCATTCAATTTACAAGCTGGGTTGACGGGATGGCAAATAGTTTAGTGAAAGAGTGGAGAATTGTTTGTAGATGTCATTTTTTCTAATAAATTAGATTACACGGAAAGTCATGGTGAACTTTATCTCAGTCATGGCTTCTGGGTGATTGTGCCCTTGAGTTAACGCAACAGGAAATGACCTGTTGTAACTCACGCCTACACTCAGAAGCCTTTGTAGGAGGGTGTGCGGGAGCTGCCCACGTGCTCGACTGCTGTGCGTAGGATAAACCTCATGCTTATTTAATTGCCGGGTGTATTCTTCATGCCCTGCTAAAAGTATTGATGTTGCTGTTAGAAACATTTTCTATCATTATTATTTACTTGATCTGGGTTTCTTGCAAAGGCAAACCTGAAGAGAACACAGCACCATTTCTATAGCACTCAGTTGAGATTACAGTATAGATGGATGTGCTTGACCCATGATCAGGTCGATCACCTTTTAGTCGCCTCTGCTTCGTAATGAGTGTCATTTTGCAGTTTTCTGTTTATAACCCTCTCTCATTTTTGTCCATTCTGCCCAGTTTGACGCTCTTGACAGCTTATAGTGAAGTTCAATGCTGAAACAAACATCTGCTGCTAACAGAGGGGCTTCCACATGGACTCTGAGTCGCAGTTTAATATCCTGCCTATTGATCAAGTTTCAGGCCAGTGAGAATTAATGAGTATATCAAATGTTTCATTTGGGCAGCACGGTGATGCAGCATGTTGCCACCTCACAGCTCCAGGGTCCCTGCTTTGATCCTCAGCATGGGGTACTGTCTGTGTGGGGTCATGCATGTTCTTCCCATGTTCACGTGGGTTCCCTCTAGGTTCTTGGGTTTCTTTCCACCTCCCAAAAACCTTGCCAGTGGTTGAAATTGCCCCAGTTGTAAACATGTGTATGCATGTTGTCATATGATGGACTGGTGTTCCATCCAGGGTGTATTCTCCCCGCCAGTGTTCCAGGGATAGGCTCTGGATCCAGTGATGACCTGACCAAGATAAAGAGCGTACTGATGGTGAATGAATGAATGAATGATTTTTTCCAGACTTTGGTTGGCAATGCTTCAACTCTGAATGCATCATCAGCATACGGTAGTTACTGATATGAAGGTCAGGGCTTCAATCCCCAGCACCGCCAAGCTGCCACTGTTGGGCCCCTTGAGCAAGGCCCTTAACTGTATCTGCTCCAGGGGCACCTCATCATGACTGACCCTGTGCTCTGACCCCAGCATCCTACCAAGCTGGGATATGCATAGAAAAGAATGTCACTCTACTGTAATGTATATGTAACAAATAAAGGCTTCTTCTTCTTTTTCTTACCAAGAAAGAAGGTTCAGAGAGAAAAATAAAATGAGTACCACACACTGAGACTTGTGGGACTCCAATGGAGAAGGTAGGAGACAAATCACTTTAAGATTGGGCCACTAATTCCAGGTTTTAGGATTATGGACAGAAGAATCGTGTCACAGAGACGTCGAGTAGGATGAGGACCAATGATGGATGATCTAATGATGTAAAATGTCTCAGCAGCAGCCATTAGGAAGTGTCCGTGGAGTCACTCTTAGTCAAAACTCAAATCTGAATGGATCCTGTCAATAACCAATAATGAAAAGTCAAAGAAACCACAGGAAAGAGATAAAGAAAACAAGCAAGCAGTAATTTGTGCCAGCATATGAGATTGAGAATTCAATGGCACTGTGGTGTAATAGCTCTGATCCCATGAAAGATCTACTGAACTGACACTACTACTACTTCTGTAGAATGATCCAGGGTTGGGGGTTTGATTCCCACCTCTGCCCTGTGTGTGTGTGTGTGTGTGTGTGTGTGTGTGTGTGTGTGTGTGTGTGTGTGTGGAGTTTGCATTATCTCTCTCACCATGCTTCAGGGGTTTCCTCCTGGTACTCCAGTTTCCTCCCCCAGTCCAAAGACATGCCTTATAGTCTGAGTGGCATCTCTAAATTGTCCATAGTGTGTGAATGGGTGGGAGAGTGTGTGTATGAGTGTGCCCTGCAATGGGTTGGCACCCCATCCAGGGTGTCCCCTGCCCCATGCCCAGAGTCCCCTGCGATAAGCTCCAGGCTCCCCGTGACCCTGTGTGGGATAAGCAGTACAGAAAATGGATGGATGGATGGATATTTCTGAGTGTATGGAGCTGAAATGTGTGCATTGTGTTTTTAAAGCTAAGCTTGTGCATGACGTGTTCCCTTTATGCCAATAAATGTTGAATAAATTAAAGTTAAATACATTAATATAACATTCAAAAAGAAATGAGTGTGCATTATGAAGGCAAATAAAAGTGAATTTACTGTATGAACATCAAAAGAAAACACTAGCTAAATACAGTAATAACAGTCACGGTAACAGAACCGTGTTTTATTTATTTCACATGGATGTAGGTATCTCTAGTGTAAATATGAATATATAACAAGCGAAGAAGTGTCATCTCTATATGCATGTTCGGTTTCCTGAATTAAACAAGTACATATGGGTGAGTTACTCATTGTTCAGTGAGTGACGTGCGTTCTGTTCTCTAGCTGCATACTTTTCACGTGGAAAAACTGCTTGATCATAAACAACAGCTGCTGATAGGGAATGGGATGTATGACAAGATGAGTGGATAGTATAGCCCACGAGGGCCTCCTGCAGATGGCTAACGTTCACATACACAACCACACACACAGTCAGACAGAGGAAAGCCTTCAGCCAGGTTCCCTTTATCGCAGCAGTCGTCTTGGCAGACAAAACCCCCTCGCTTTCATCAGATGGGCTGAGTCACATGCTGAAAATGTTGGAACATAGAAAGCAGCTTGGTTTTTGGAACCTTTTCCTGCCTGCTAATATGCACTAACCATGAGTATCAATAACTACCGTGGAGACAATGGCAAACAGGAAAAAGGAAACCCAAAGGGTTAGGTGCAGTTACACTTTCTTGTATGTTTTGCCTGCCCCATTTTTCCAGTTGGAAGGAAACTTGGATAAAGGTTGGGAATAATTAGAAATTTTTTGCTATAGGAAAATGGAATGATCTGGAACAAAGCGCCCAACATCATGAAGTGATAAATGGCCCCAGGAAATTCTTTTTCTTCTGCTTGGAGCTTTCTGCAGTTCCTGCGACACAGACACCCCAGAGATGTTTATGTCCAGCTCTCAGCCTTTCTTCACTGGATCTCAGCTAGAAAGTGTTGATTTGTACCTACAAACTGCTGCTGTAATCTTGTGCTCATCCCAGGACTCTTATTCACAATCTGCTGAACATCCTGAACATCCTGTAAACACACTCAGTGCTGTCTGTCTTTCCTATTCTCCAGCTGTATACTGTTTTATGATTTATAATCCCACCATCCGGTGTCACCCAGAAGAGGACGAGTCTCTCAAGGCTTCCTCGCCATGTCTTCTCAGGGAGTTTTTCCTCAACACTGTCACCTGGCTTGCTCATTAGGAATCTAAATATACCTCCAGATTTCTGTGAATCACGTAGTATGGGTGGACAGACAGTCATAGTAGAGATGATGGCAAAAATCTATGTAATCATTTAAGGTACAACCCACCGCCATCCAGTCTTGCCGTATTAATAGCACTGCCATAAAATACCTTTATGATTCTGCAAATGATTGAAATAAGATGCTAGTAATAAGGAGGAGATGACATTTTAGCTTATTCTCGTTCTCCTCCTTCAGTAAAACTTCCCGTATTTCACAGGCTGCTATCTCAGTATCATGATGCTCTGTGTCTAGTTTTCGAACAGAACCATTGGTTAATCCTGTTTCTCCACATAGTAGCCGGGTGGCAGTAAAACATGACTAAAAAGTTAACATGAAACGTGAAAATCATAAACGTGAAATCGTAAAAAATGACTCCGTAGACCGTTTATGAACATCTGTGAACTGCTGTGCAAAACATATTAGTTGATATTAACATAACTATTTTGATAAAAGGAATATACAGTGAGCTGTACTCTGTGTATGTGTGTGTGTGTGTGTGTGTGTGTGTGTGTGTGTTATCCAACCACAAAATATTTCAGGGTGGGTCCTGCTTAGCTATGCCGCTGTTGAGGCTAGATGTATGCATCAGGACTGTGATTTCGCCGAATGCAAAATAAATAGTAGTGAGTTGGAGTGTGAGGTTTTTCCATTTCATACAGATGCAGGGACAAGTCAAGGGACGAAGAAAGATGCTTCACGATGCGTTTTTTCATTCATCCTTAGTAACTGCCTGGTCAGGGTCATGGTGGTTTACATTTGGATACTAGTTTGTCAATATTTTGAGAAAAAGAACCAACTGAATATGTTAGAAAATTATGCGGTAGGGTTCATTCCCTCTAGGGCAAAAAAAAACAAACAAAAAAAAACAAGCAAACACTTTCCAGTTTAGGCCACGCCCACTTTTGGCTTAAATCCGTATACACATTAGTACATTTACAGCACTAAACAGATACAGATAGCATCATTGTGTTAAACCCCTAATGCAGACACTGTAAAACTCACACATTAGTCAGATTGTGTGCTGTATGTTGTGCCCAACATTAATCTTATTAGAAAATATCACAGGTTTTAGGTTCCTTGTAGTTTTAAGGTTGGTTGAGGGCCCGGATTAGAGCTCCCAGATGTTCTTTAAATTGTTCAGTTTCTATAAATCGGGTATCACATTGGGTCAGCCCTCCGGAGGCATTCAGAGATTTGCATTCAGATCACCACAAACCTGTGAACGTCAGGACTCGGGTCATGGAAAATTAAATGCGGTCAAATGCGTAAATCTCGATCATGCTTCCTCTAGCTGATCATGCTGTTCAAGGACTGTTCATACTCCATCTAATCTGCTGTTGGTTTCTTTGATGGCTGAGTCGAGTTAAGAGGGCAGGTGGTTGCATGATTGCGTATGCTTAACAAAAATGCAATTACAGCAGGACTTAACAAAAGACCTGATGCCAGCAGGATGTCAAGTGGAGTTTGAGTAATCAGCATGCGTTGGACATCAAAGCGTGTGCCATGGCGCTCTTTCTGAGGAGAGGTTAAGTTAAAATGACTACAAGTCTGAAGAGCTTGTGCAAAGCATGAAGGACTGTTCTCCTATTCTTCGTTGTCTTTTCTTGAGTGTCCATTAAGCAGCGGTTTCAGCATTTTCAAATGTCAGGATCAGTGGAAGAAATGCATTAGAGTCTTGAGTGCAGATGTGGCCGAAACATGTTTTCTGCAAGTGTGCAGGCTTTGTCTGTTATATTTCTCTGTGCACGTGAACATTGTGAGGCCAGTTTATCACTTATCTGCAAAACAGTACAAAATGCAATATTTTGTGAGAATGGAAAAACCTATTTCGGTTCAAACTCTTTTGTGCGTGTTTGTGTGTGTGCTGTCTGTCTGAACACGTGCGCTGCATTTCGAAACTGTGCGGAAGTGTGTACGTGCTTGTTGTTTCGCAAAATGAGAGGTAGGGGGCAGTAAAGGGGAGCTAATGAATTTATGTATCTCTGGCCTATCTGTAATTTAAACTAAGAGAACTTCATCTCTTCCTCTAGGTGTACTGGATAGGCAAGTGTGTGTGTGTGTGTGTGTGTGTGTGTGTGTGTGTGTGTGTGTGTGATAAATAACCTTAAAGATGAACACTTGCTCAGGTGGCCGTGACTAGCACAGCACTGACATTACTTGTTCAGAGAGGAAAGAGAGTTTTGATTAAATTCTCATAAACACTGCCTTCCTTTTTTTTTTTTTCCAATTGAGTGAACATATTAGTCAGGAGAATGACCCAGTTAAAAGGACTTGATATTTTTATTGGAGCAGGTCACTTCTTCTTCTTCCTCTGTTACCTTCAAAGGTGACCAATAATACACTGGAAGGAGATTACACAGTAATTATATATCAATTCGGGAAGAAAACATCTCATTTATTACTCAGCACTACCCTCTAATCTAAACACAGTTTGTTCTATAAACGCTGCATTCACACAGGCCGACGTCTAACAATAAATAAATAAAAAATAAATAAATATCCCAACAATGACTCCAACCTACACATAACCATTTGCCTTCGTGTGAGCGGGAAGACGTCGGAACATCAGACAGATGTTTTAGGTCAGGGCATGTGGGTATAACAGATGGCTGTATTCTGCAGGCATCAGCCTGGCATGATTCCTGTAACCCCTGATCTGAATGTCAGGCTGACATTTTATCATCCATCCCCCCCCCCAGTTTGATTCCTGAGTTGATCACAGTATTGATTCTGTTTCACTCTGCACAAGTCAGTGTTCAGTTTTTCACACTGGACCCAGTGGAGGCTCTGAACCCTTTTATAAACGGGACCTGGGGGAAGGCAGACAGACGGGGTCAGGTTTGTCCTCGGCAGAATTTATGACCAGCGTGCAGTGAAACTAGACTTACGTAAAAGTATGAATGCTGTATCAGAATCTTACAGAATTAAAAGTAGCAGCATGGAGGCAAAAATCTACTCGAGTGAAAGTACAGAGGTTTCTACATTTTATACCTACTCATAAACAAGATTCAACAGTAAAACGTAACTCTTAAAACTGAGCTGTAGTTCATCATACCTGGCCTTGCATGACTAGATAGCTCACTACGCGAGCAGTCATAAGGAAAATCAGACGAACCTAGAACTGACTTGTGGGTTAGCTAATATCGGATAACTAGTATATAGCTAGTCAAGGCTAGCTAGTAAATTTAACTAGCTAGGTAATTTTACAAGCTTATCAAATTTAACTGCTTAGCTGATTTAACAAGCCAGTTTACAAAACCTTAACTATTTATTTTAACAAAGCAAGCTACAAAACATAACTACCTAGCAAAAAAAAAAAAAAAAACTAGCTAATGCACCAAACTTACAGTTGACTCAACATACTTCATTAAATTTGATGACGAGTTTTAAAGGTTGATATTTGATTTTTACGTGAGAGAAAATGAGACATCCTGAATATATATGTCACAGAACGGAGAAGGAGGCAGATGCAAGTGCAGATGGTTTACTGTGTAAAGTACAGCCAAACTAAAGCAACCGCGAAAACAAGACTCATAAACATGAACTGTGGATACGAGGCAAGAGACGTCCAGACTATAAGCGATAATGACGCGCACTACAACAAAAGCTCGACCGTGAGCCACTGAAAAAACTAGAACTTAAACAGCTGTGCTAAATAAGGCATAATGAGACACAGTGAGGCTGATGGGTAGTGTAGTTCTGCGCCCTTTGGCATTACCCTGACAATACGAATCAATACAAAACAAAAAATGCGAAAATGAAACTGTAAGCAGTAAAAAGTAGTAAGGATAATAGTATTACATTTCACTATTACTCGGCAAAGTACAAATCTTCTAAACTAGTACTTAGTGCCTTGACAATTTTCTTGCTAAATTAGCTAACTAATTTAATGATGTCTATACTATGCATACTTCTTTATATTTCTACCTTTAAATTGTATTCTATTTTTCAATATTTTTCAACATTTACTTTACTTTTTATTTGATCTGCAATTTACTCTTACTTTATTTCTTATGTGTATTCGTGCCTTGTCTTTCATGTATGCTGCTGAAATGCTCTAATTTCTCCTTGGGATCAATAAAGTGTTATCTTAAGTATAATAACAAAGTAAAATTACTCAGGCATTTTCCACTTCTGCTAATAATAACATTACACAGTTGATGTCCCAGTGTAAGATATAAGATACAAGTCTTGTTGATTCAGAGAAAACAGAGTCACGTAATCTATAAAGGACTCTCTAGTCAATAGCAATAGCATCTGAAAACGTTTCATTTAGCATCCACAGAATGGGACTGTGCTATTCCTTTTTGCATTCATCACGTGAATGGAATGACAAAAGAAGAAATTCATGTCGGATGAATTGAACTGCTGTACCGTATCTAAACAAGTGGTGATTTGAGAGAAGTGAAGCAGCTTCAGCAGCATGGAAACACATTCTCTCTCACATTGTCCATTCTTTACACCTCATATTACATAATCATACGACATATCCCGATTAACCTTCGATTACATGAAACATGCCCTAATTTATGCAGGGGTTGCAGCAGTGAGCCAATAACAGGAATGCATTGAGTAGGCTACAGTCATCCGAGATCCTGGGAAAGCAGTAAAAAGGAAGAGGACAAATAAAAATGAATTGCGGTGAAGTTGAGTTTGAGGTGCTTGTGTCTGAAGTTGCTGAAAATAAAGCTGATCTATTGGGCGTCAACAAAAATGGTGTAAAATGTGTAATGAAAACCTTAAACAAGACAGAATCAACTTTCAATCCTTTCTTTTTTCCTGAAATGACTAGTATCATGTAGGCTAGGCATATAAAGAGAGTTATAGAAGTGTGCTCAGTGCTATATCACTTATTATGAAGTCGTTTAAGGCCGGAATCAGGTAGAAAACTGTCTCATTGATAAGATGAATCTTTTCAATCTTCCCAACAAAGATTTAAGATGTCTTAAAAGTCCAGAAAATATATGCATTTTTAGTGAATAGTATGAAAAGGGTCATGCAAATTGACGTTGTATGCTCATGTGCCTGTCTTGTGTCACTATTCCTTTATTCTGTTAAAGAGCAGGTTCTGTTTTCATGGAAGGCATCAGTATGATTATATACTTGATCTCTATACACTACAAGCTGCATGGCAGTCATCCAGCCATGCCTGTGCTTGTTCTCTCGTGCACTGCACATGTCCTCAAAACCCAAATATCCAGAAATCTATCCAATTTTGGGCCAATTCATCAACACGCTGTCCATCTGCCCAAACCCCCAAATCAGAAGTACAGAAAAGGCAGCAAGTCTGATTGGCTTGTCATATCTCCTGGCAGTAAAGTGAGTCACCGATCGACGACCTTCACCTTGAGCACAGGTGGGACTGAGATTCTATACTGCGAGTTATTTAGCAGTGCAGTGCACGTTTGTTCTCCATTTTGAGAAGGCCCATGTTTAATAGATATTTGAACCCTCTGGCAGTCACCGTTTCAGTCGTGGAGCTGCTCTGCAGGTTAGTGCCTTGTCTCTGCCTGAGGTGATTGGATATGTCAGATAACTGCCAAGGTGCAAGTCCTTTAAGATTGAAAGTGTCGTTGTTAACATATTCATGACACGGCTTTTTAAAAACCTGAATCAGTCAGACATGGACAAGGATTGCATTGATAATGAAGGATCCATCCAGTGCCCTTTGTAAGCCACCCAGTATGCTGTGTTTTACTTTTTTCCATTTTGTGATTACTGTAATCTGTGTTTGTCTTTTGACACTCCGTGATTGTATTTGTAATAAGAAAAAACAAATAAATATGTATATCTATCTATCTATCTATCTATCTATCTATCTATCTATCTATCTATCTATCTTTACAATTGCATTGGCACTTCTTAAGCACAAATACAGTTTGCGTTCAAAATAGTATCCTATGCATTCAACATGTTATTCAATAGGTTCTTTGCATAGATTACATTTCTTGACTTTTAAAAAAAAAAAAAACATTCTGCTCTGTATTAGTCCACACAGAGAGTAAACTGAGCCCAGGATCGAACCGGGAGCCCTACAATACCTACAGCATACTCACTGGACTAGAAAGTTAGCTAAATGGTAGTGAGTTTGCTATTTTTCTATATACCACAGCAACATTGTGATTGAATTGTCGAATCTGATTGGTCAGAAGGTGTGCATTATTTTTGTAGCACGGTTCGGACAGTAGTTCTGCCTGTAACACGAGCGATTTAAGTTTTTTTATTAATGCACTTGTAGTAATGTGTTGTTTCTACAGCAGCAGCTCATACACGGGGACTTGAATAGCAGGCGCTCCAATAATAAAAGGATTTTTTTTTTAATGCTGTTTAACAAATAAAAATGAATAATCATTGATGTGGTGAGTTTTTTGGGGTTTTTTTGTTAAGAGAAGTTTGGTTATGTAACATGTATCATCGGAGTCCGGGTGTCAGCGCTTTGTAACAGTCATGGTGCTTTGTATGGTTTCCCGGCATGGGTGTTTTTACGCTTTCCAGTTTCTCTGTAAAACGATAAGCTGAGAGAAAGGGAGAAAAGGAGAGGCGGATGAAGGAATCAATGTTTATCGTTGCTTTAACGTAAGTGATAACAGGAACTAACCTAACCCACGGACGTTCCAAATCATTGACTCTAACTATAAACCATTAGAATGTCTTTCATTAATAAATGAAACATTATAATACTTGGCAAGTCACTGTAGTATAAGCAGAGAACATGCTTCGGACCATGCTGTTACATTCAATTTATACACTTCAGGGTGATAATGGCCTTCTGCTGTGCATCGAGCCGTGTCACACCAGCCCAGCACGGATTATTTTCATATAACAGCACAGTCCATTGTGTGTTATTCCTTACATAATGCAGATATACAGTACAAAGCCATGGTCACATAGTCATAGTGAAAATGGACTCACAGAATTACAGCAACTTTTATAATTTCCTAAAGTGTTTCCTTGTTCATAGCATTCATTCAATGTGTGAAAAAAAAACTGTTTTTTCTTCCGTTTTTATATTACCCTTGAACGCAAGTTAAATATGTTTTTGCTCGGTAAATGGTGTGACTCAAAAGCTGAGTGAATCAGAGGACGCTACTTTAATATCTTACTTACTTACAGGCAGAAACAATAATACGTCCCACGCTGCTACATTCATGCTTAGGATTGCATCTGGAGTATTACAAATCCGTCAGGAAATCTCGCAAATTGTGATTTTTTCACTTTCCACAACTCTCCCTGCAAAGAAATAAAGCATACAGTAGATAGAACACACAGTCCTTCATTATACTTCTGTTTTATTTATTCGGTAATAAAGCCAACTTTCCTATAAGCCTGAAAAACAGACAGGAAGTGCATTCAGACTGTCGGTCAGCTCTCACAGTCTGTCTCTAACTCTTCCCAAAGTCCCACTCAGATTATCAGATCAAATAGGACATCTTGTCTCTTTCTTTCCCTCTGCCACTCTGTCACACACACATGCCTCCACAGACACACACACACACACACATGATCATCTGGTTCATTTGGACTAACTAGCATGATGTCATTTTTTCTAAATATTCTAAATATCACAATGATTGTACAATAATAAACCAAAATGCCATAACCTGTTATATGAACAATATTGATGATATTCATGCTTCAAGCATCAAGCTGCGAAACACACTAAATATGTTCATATTGAAAGATTTGTGGATTTTAGTGACATCATAAATTAGTAATTCAAATTCAAATTTTATTGGTCACGCACACAATCATACACAGGACGACGTGCAGTGAAATGCTTTTTACGAATGCCCGGTGACATAAAAACAGAATTTACTTACATAGAAGTTACATAGAAAATTGTAAAAATGTAAAAATATTATATAAAAGATGGCAGACAAAAGTATGAACTATATGTGGAACTATATTGTGGAATAAAGTGCAGATATGTGCGGTTGTATGTGCAATATGTGCAATATGATTCTGGCACTAATTTGCTGGCTGGTGCTGCATTGTCTTCATTCTTGGGAGAAGTTAGCGGTGGTATACTGTGCTGATGTCGCAGGAAGTCGTCGTTGTTCTTGCTAGTGCAGTTACAGTGGCTTTCAATAGGAGAAAACTTTGCAACAATCTCAAACATAAGGGATAACGGTCAAGGTTTCACTGTTAGTTCCTGAAAACAAAAGAGCTTATTTTCTCACTCGCCATTTTCCAGTGACGTTCGAAGTCATATTAATGAGAAATCCTACGTAGAAGTAGTGAAGACTACAAATGTTAGACTCACAGTCCCAGAATGCAGTGCTGTTACATAATGCTGACTTACAGCAGAGTCTCTGTAGTCGGCTAGTCGGGGATCTGGAAAGCGCCGCTGCATTGATCTCTTTAGATGGAGATGAAGCAACAGCTCATTCTCACAGGCACCGCTATCAGCAGGTAATTGAACTGCATTGTGGGTAACTGTTACGCAATGTGAAAATAGACTGACGTCTAAAAAAAAGTTATATACATAAAGTGTATATAGTTCCTGGCTATAGGAGATGAAACCAGTGGATATTTGAAACGTTTTATGATGTAATAGTGGTTGGCAAAATGTGAGAAAGCTCAGAGAGTGTACACAAGCTCTTTCTCCTTATGTTTCTTTTCATCGTTGCTCCTGTAACACCAACTCGCAATACACACAGAGACGTCGTTAATGTTATGACCACGTGTCTCGCCACTGGAAAGGAGAAATCCTTCATTCTGATGGTAAGAAGGTGCTTGACAAAACGATCAGACAGTCTACTCTCTTACAGGAGACACAATAAACATCTCCTGTAGTGATCCATTAGGAGTGATGGGTGACAAAACTGATCCTTTAGGGCCTGTGATTTTAGGGCTGTTTTGAGAAACATCGAACATCGAACGTCGAACATCTTGAACAGTAAGAGTGACTTTACACAGATCGCTCGATTCCCTCCTGACAAGCATGTCTTTGAGGTTTGTGTCCGCTCTATAAGAGATGAGTGAAAGTACCATATATTGCACGACCCATAAAATCAAAACGATCTACAATTCATCGTCACAAGTCGCAAGATTGTTAAAGACAACTTGTAAAAAAAAAAAAAAACCTATTGCGCTTGTCATGTATATATGTTCATCAAATATTACACATTTTTAGATTTATTGACAGTTACTAAACTCAACAGATACAAAAACAACACACCGGCTACCTATAATAATAGATATAGCATGCATGTTACAAAAACCATGCTCGACTGTACACAGTTTAAGAAAGTAATTGCAGCAACTGATGTATGCACTCATATACTACATAAACAAAACATCATTACACACACACACTCACACTGAAAAGAGAGTTGTGTGAAGCAGGTGTCGTTGCTTAAGAACCAGAAAATTGCAAGCAATTTCCCTCGTGCTTTTTATACGCCTTCGTCTGTACGGTCAAACCCAAAATAGTTTCTCCATCATGGATGCCATTTTGATTTTCAATTTGCAGAGAGGAATCAATTATGAGACTTTTTATTTGACTCAGCTAAATGGAAGCCGAACGTCCACGGCTGGCACATTCTAAGTCCTGGTTCGTTTCTACAACCGGCTATTTACGATTCTTATTTATTTATTTACTTATGCTTATTTTGCTGTGCTGTACCTGGAAGCTTCTTTGACAGTGCGTAATTGGAGGCCGAATGGTCTTAAAGCCTCTGCTCTTGAGCCCAGGAAGTCAAATAAGATGTTTATTTTGGGCCTAATTTCAGGCAGGCAGGCAAGGCAGGCAATTTGTGTTTATTTGTGGTCTTATTAGTTGTTTTTGAAGTTAATGTAGAGTTGTTTATTCTTTTGATTGGGTTTAATCCAAGCTCCCGGTGCTTTGATTAAATTACATACAAAAAAGATATACCAGCCACCAGACTACAGCCAAAATATTCTGAAATTATTGTCTGTGTATGTTTCAGACAGTGGTTACAGATTGTTGGTTTTATATATATGTGCACTTGTAGTGTGCATATTTTCCTTAATCGGCTAGACTAGTCTCTGGGCTTTTAACAGCACTATGTAAGAATGCCAGTATGGATGTTTTTGTCATGAAGAGGAATTACCAGAGCAGGGCTACTGTATTTTAGCTCACCGCTGTACAGAGCTAGTCAATCAGCTGAAAACAGCGCCTAGGGTTAGTTTTGTTGATGAATTTTCATTGCAAATGTTCTAGGTGTTAGTATATGGTATGATTAGTCCATGACAAGGTCTTAAGTAACTACTGGAATTTGCAAAAGACAAACTCTTAGACATGGGCCTTGTCCAGATGATCACCTACATATAAAGGGTAGCCTGTAGGGTTTAATAAAACAATGGAAGCAGCTGATATATATATATATATATATATATATATATATATATATATATATATATATATATATATATACACTGCCCTCCAAAAGTTTGGAAACGCCTGAACAAAATAGGGTTTTTGGGCAATATCAGCATAAATCCTCTTTAGTTAGTGACCATTTTGCATTGATAATAAGGGACAACACAAACTATGAAAACATATTTTATTAAA
>CM040983.1:5874533-5888175 GCA_022985145.1 Pangasius djambal | reverse complement strand
CAATCCTCCAGGAGGCTTGGAGTAATATATCAAGTCAATGTTTGAATAAACTGACTGCTCGGATGCCTAGTGTTGTCCCTTATTATCAATGCAAAATGGTCACTAACTAAAGAGGATTTATGCTGATATTGCCCAAAAACCCTGTTTTGTTCAGGCGTTTCCAAACTTTTGGAGGGCAGTGTATATATATATATATATATATATATATATATATATATATATATATATATACTACAAAGTGAAGTAAAATGTGTGTCTTTCCCATATTGTGTCCTTTCCCCTTCAGTGAATTCAGCCTTTTCTGAAACAAGAACTTTCATCACATTTGGTCTGAATTGCAACTGTAATGAAAACATTGTCTTCCCCTTTCCCCAACAGTCTCTGTCTAAACTATGTATGATTGTTTCTTTGCCCTTAAAGAAAAAAGGGGACTGAGATAAGCACCTCTGTTCCATCTAGGGGTGGAGCCTATTTCTGGGACAGAAAAACATAAAACAGAATCCTAAAAATTAAACTGTAATCCATTACATAGCAATATTGCAAAGCATAATTGTTTAAATGCTCTTCAGGAAGGAAAGTCTATGATCATTACAGACCTAATCACACATTTAAATGTTACAAACCGCACCTTTAAGGCACTGACAAGAATCGTACTGCTTTGATGCTTTTACAAACCGTTATGATCTGAATTGTCACTGTTAGCTAGCTAGCGACCTTACCTTGATCCTGCTAGCACAGGTAATTAGATAACTAATGTTAGCCAGGTTAAGGCATTTTCCTGCTTTGTTTAATTTTTAACAAGTTTATAAAGTGAAAGCAAACTCTACACTCTATGTTTACTTCCAATTCAATAGCACCTTTCATACAAAACTACTTAATGCTAGCTACATTTCCATCTGATTTAGCTAACTAATGAATGTTAACACTTTAACTAATGGACCTCATGCCTTAATCTAACCCACATAAGTAACTAACTAGATAATTTAATCAGTTACCCAAACCTCTGTGCAATGCAGGTCATCACATGTATCTATAGCAAGAGTCAAAAAAAAACAAAAAAAAAACACACAAAGCAAAACTCCACTGTGAGTGTACTGGCCGTAAATGAGCGAAAAATATCACTAGGCAAATGTGATTTCCTTACACAGTGATCAGGCTGTTGGATAGTTACATGTCGTAGGGAAATAGGCATAAACCTAATCAATTCAGTTTGTAATCAGCTGTCAATATGTCTGGCGCTCCTGCACCATCACATCGTCATCAAAACAGAGACACGTGCTTACACGCTATGGACAAACGACACTGGACAATGTTAAGAAATGTTTAAATGTCCTAATAAAACCAAGGGTAAATTTAGCCAGTGTGACAGAACTGACTGAATGAATTAGCGATTGTTTCAGCACTGATGTTAGCGTGAAGAGTGAAGACACAACGATGAGTCTTGTTTCTAAATGTGAATAGTGAGACAGAGACTGATTACCCATTGTAAACTTAATAATAATAATTCATTCATTCAGTAATAAATCATTGTTTTTTTCCATAAGTAGATTAAGTTATGACTGTAGAGGTAGGCAGGGTATCTTTTAGTGGAGTTAGTATGGAATCTTTAAAGGGCCCTGGAGGACTAGTGCTTAGGCCATAGCGCTCTCACCGCTGCAGCCTGGGTTTAATTCCTGGCCAGGGAACATGCGACAATACGATCTCAGTGCCGTTCCAAGCCTGGATAAAACTGGGGAGTTTTGCATCAGGAAGGGCATCCGGTGTAAAAACTGTGCCAAGTCAAATACTCGGACCAATGGTCCGCTGTGGCGACCCCTAACGGGAGCAGCTGAAAGAGGAACAACAACAGTATGGAATCTTTAAATGCAATTTTCTTTTAACTTTCGGAGGAAAGCAAAATTTTAAATCCTAGAAATTTACTTCAATTTACATTTGCATTACGCAAGCACCAACCCCATGTTAGCTGTTTATTAGCATGCAGGCTAAAGGCTTTACCCATGTTGGCTAACTCATCACCCTGACGGAGTGGTAGTAGTTCTTCAGTTCTTAAGCACCGACTGTTAGCAAATATTTATATGCTTTAGCTAGCAAATCTTGATATTTCACTTTTCTTGCGTTATACAATTGGTTTCTGTTAAGGCCTTTATGGCAGGTCTCGCTTTTAATGCTGTGAATACACCTTGGCCTGGTTTATTACTAGCAATAATGAACCCAAAGCTCCTATAAGCATAAAGAGAAAATATCGAGCAAGCCCCCACTCTGCAAATGACCACAAACTCATAATGCTTGCAGTAATGAGAGGTGTTAAAAGCTCTGGCGAGTTTTCTGACAGTGCAGAAGTTTGGTGATAATGGGGATGGCACAGTGGCAGACAGCGTGTGTGGGTGTGTGCGTGTGTGTGAGTGTGTGAGTGTGTGTGAGTGTGAGTCAGACGGATTTTAATGATGTCGTTTCTCTACATGTTATTGTAGAGATTCAATCAGTGAACCTCATTAGATTCTAACATCACGATGGGGTCAGTTCAGGAAGATTCAAACGCAGAGAGAGTGTGTGAATAAAACTTGGCTTTACAGGCAGCTGGCAAAGATCACTGCTTTTTTTTTGCGGCTGTAACTACAGTGAATACAGCAGATGAATGAATGAATGTTTACCACATAGCTGCATTTAAAAAAAATGCTAAAGTGTGTTAACGTGCATTAATTACAAAAAAAAACAGAATGTAAAGTGAAAAATAAGACTTTAAAATATTTGATATACTTCAGGAATGTTTAACTGAATGATTGTTACTGTTGTACTGTTGTGTTTTTTTTAATTAATTTGCATTTATGTTTATTCGTTTTATTTATCATGCTGGATATGAATGAATCAACTTTGCTTTGGCCTATGAAAATATTTGCACACATCTGTACTAAAAGGTATAAATGAGGGATTAAATCGCATTTTGCTGGATTTGATTCAGATAGTGGTTATAAGCAGTTTTGTAATAGTTACCATGTCCTGTGATTAAAAACAGCCATATTTGACAACCCAGTCATTTCTACAGTGTGGATTTGGTCACTTCTCATTTACCAAGAAGACACTTAGGTTTTAATTTCCTAAAAGTGTGTGTAAAAACACATGCATTCTCTACATAACATTCTCTTCAGAGAATTGTGTCACATGAGCAAAAAGAAATTTCACATTTGGCTTAATAAATATGTAATTAAGGCCTATTCTGCCTAAAAAAAGCAAAATACAGGGAATACAAGCTGGTGTTTATGTAAATTGATTAATTTTGTGCTTGCAATGTAATTTAGTATGATTAATATTCACTTTGGGGACACAGTTGCACAAATTAATATGTCCAGAGGGCATGTATTAAATTTTCTGTAGCCCGTTTCTGCCAGTTGAAGACAAAATTATACCATTTACAACCATTTAGAACATCTTAACAATGTGAAATTGCTCTAAATTATACCTTAGTAATATAATCAGGACATTTCCCCAAATAATTACTTAATGTTTCTAATTAAATATTCACTGCACAAAGGTTCCCGAGTGACACAATGGTCATCACAGCCATCCGGCACCGATGGAGCAAAATTAGCCGTGCCGTCTGGGTGTGAGGGATGGCAAACTCTCTCTCCTCTGTCACTCACAGTGGCACTAACCAATCAGGGCCATCTGTGAGCTTATGTATGTGGAAGAGGGTTGATAGCACTTTCCTCTGAGTGTGTTACACTGCACTGTGGCACAGCATGATCAGCAGTTTGAAAAGATGTGAAGGTTGGCTTCATGTGCGTCAGAAGAAGCATGTGTTAGCCTTCACCCTCCCCAGATGGCAGCTGTCTTGCGATAGGTGAGAGCTGGCTGGTGAGTGGGAATTGGCAAGTGGGGAGAAAAATGGAAAAATATTCACTGCACATTTGCACATCCAGTGCCAACAGCATTTAAACAGAGCCTTTGAAACGTTTTCATTAGGCAACACCTAGCACCCCTCACGTCTCCACTGTTTGAACCCATTTCTTCATATTTTATTTTGGTATGAATAAGAGCCTCTTGATATCAGAACACACCATGGCTGCTAGAAAGTGCAGTAAAAAAACTCACATATTTGCTCTGGTCCATTATGAAGTGATGAACCCTACGCAGGGTGCTATGAAGGGTGACACGCCCCTGGGCAGCCATGTATAGGATCATTTCTCACTGAGGTGACGAGATGCATTCACGTCAGAGGGCGCTTAAAAAAAGTGGCTTGTGTGTCAAATCCAAGCAAGAAACGTTATATTTACTAATATTCAACTGTAATTGTAACTAAAATGAATGAATTGACCGAATGCAATCAAACCGGAAATAAGCTGTGATGTAGATTTGCCTCAGGTACAAGCTCACAGCTTGTTCATTTATATTTGTTTGCCTCAATAAAGTGAAGTGCAGCTGCTAAAACCGGAAAGCAGTGTGGGGAAGTTTTTCTTGCTTAGTTGATTTAATCATTATTAAATAAATCGGTATACGTGCGCTTGTTTACTTAAGGTTCAGTGATTAGGTGACCAAAAAAAAAAAAGAGAAAAGATCTATGAAATGACTTTCAAGTGTTTTCCAAATGGCTGTTAATTCCAACCTGTGCAAGGATGGTGGATAGTCATGACTACAAAATGGTAGGCTGTCATTGTTTCCTCCTTCAGACTGCCTATGATGTGTGTTACACAATTACTCTTTTTATATTACACACTAACTATGGCTTCAAGTTATCTGACCGTGTCTGTATAAAAGCACTATATGTGCGCAAATAGCACTAGATAGGATCTTAGGAAATCTGGTCTCACTCTTAAAATCATCTGGACAAAGGCATAGATAATAGGCAAGCTGGCGAAAAGATAAAGACTAAAGAGACATTAGCTACTGAATGAGGAGGACAGAAACCTCCATGTGATCATGTGATGTTTGCAAAAATGTTTGCAACGTTTGATGCACTTAGTTAAATGGGACATTATTTAACACAGCTGCTATCGCTCTGTCTCCATTTCTCTCTCTCTCTCTTTCTCTCAATTATTGTTCTGCACCTCTAATCCTCTCAGCTGTCACTTTAGCTGTGTGGAACATTTTGCCAGTGTGTACAGCGCAGGCTCATGGATTCTTCAGGGACTGAGCTGGCACATCCATGGGCCAAAATTCATTAAAGCAGTGTACCAGACATGCTGAACTATTTGCCCTCTGCAAGTGCTGGAATTGTCTGCAGACACTAGAGAAGGACGTACTGCACATGACAAGGTGTCTCGCCAATTAAAGACAAAGTAAGACACTCACTGTTACAGCACTAAAAGACACCCACCTTCCAGAAGAAATTCAACAGAATGAGGACATTGTGGCCGAATTCCACACCATTTTATAAAAATTAGATCATTAATCTTCAATTTGGACCTTCAACTGATTCAAAATTCAGGATTTGTGATTATTTGTCACATACATAGTTATATACAGTGAAATGAGAACCTGGCCTACTCCTCTTTAGACTGTGCATAAAAAAACAAGTAAGAAATAAAAAATAAGAAGAAATAAGGTAGACAAATATGAGATATATGTACAGGAATGTGCAAAAAACGGATGTACAAAATAAGCAGGGAATGTGCAAAAAATGGATGTGCACAATATGCACTGTTGCATGTAGCAACAATACAAAGTGCAGTGTGCGGAGTGTCAGTGGAGCGCGGAGTGACTGGGGAGTCTTTACGGAGTCCTAAGGGATCTGTATGGTGGACATGTCCGTGTTGAGGAGTCTGATGGCCTGAGGCAAGAAGCTCCTCCTGAGCCTCAGCCTCAGCTAAGCGCACCACTCTCTGCAAGGCGTTACTGTACCACACTGAGATGCACGGAGTCAGTAAACTTTCTCCAGCCCCAGCATAGAACGTTTTCAGGATTGCTGGGGAAGCAAATTGGATTTGCTTCTCTCTGACTCAAGGCTTAACTTTGGCTGTGAGTGCTCAAAAATGTGTATAGAAGATGTGGAAATGATCTTAGGGACTGTGGACTTGACTAGCAGCTTAGGGATTTTGGATGCGTGCCCTTGGTAGCAGCTTACGGACTTCAGACTTGACTTGAGCAGCAACTTAGGGACTTTGGACTTGACTTCACGGGCAGCTTAGGGACTTTGGAGTAACTTGAGTAACTGTTCAGATGCCTTAATAATGTTTTGATTAGCAGCATAGGCACTTTGGAATCGACTTGAGTGTAAATATACAACTACTTGACTTTGACTTGAGAACAGCTAACTATATACTTTGATTTGCCAGTAAGACTTGACTATAATCCTAGTGTTGGATCAGGACTTCTTGAATAACCTGCATAGTTTTAAGGTTTCCTAAGTTCCAATCCACCTACCTAGCTAGCCCTTAATAATTAGCTGATGAGCCGGATCAGCACAGGGCTGCATTTCAGGAGCCAAGTGTCAGATGGTAGGTAGTTGTTTCATCTCAATTCCATAGACTTCAGAATCATTGTTATTTTTAAAGTGAGGTGAAGAACAGAGCTTTCAGAGACAGCACGCTTGATGCTAAACTGCTGATTCAGATTTGTGGTTCGGCTCGGTTGATTGACAAGGCACATCCCTGCATGATTATCTGTGGACTCAGAACATCTGAAACCACGGCAACCCAGCCAAGTAAGATTATGGGATTTTTGCCTCCTGCTGTCACTTTGCTTTGGTGCATTCCTTTCCAAAGATATTAGCAAAGCTAAACCAACTGAAAGAAAGTGAGAGTGTTGGTGTGTCAGGGTAGCTATTTGCCTCGGATGTCCTCATTTTTGAATCACCATGGCAACTTGCATAATTCATTAAAAAGTTAGAGAGGTTAGTGAATTTTACAATTCATATCAACTCAAAAAAAGTCCTCAGTTATGTGTCATTAGCTTGGGGCTTGATCAGGACATATATTTTTCTTTCAACTAACTAACCATTGAGGGGAAAAATGAAAACACCTCTCAGTGATAAACTGTTACTTTGGCTGAAAAGCTACCTGGATTGTCTGCAGTCCTTGCTTCTTCAACCTAGATGAAGTTTGTATTTGGTTGGGGTTTGGGAGTAAAGGAACATGGACACAGCATTCCAGACTTGTGCAGAGCAACACACTCTTTAAACTCATCAGAGCTGCAAGGCAGCTTGCAAAGTTTTAGGACCTACAAGTCCAAAGTATGGATAGAAAGGTGAATGCTGGTGAAGCAGCAGTTACCTTCAGTTGATAATACATAATCAAATACAATTACAGCACTAGTACTTTTTTTTAACAGTCAGCAACAGGCCACCATATCCATAGTACATAGTAGTTGACCTTGAGAGTGCTGCATTACTTATTCCTTTACGCTATACTTTTTTTCGGCTACGCTGAGCAGATTTTTCAATTAAAAGACACAAAAGGAAGCTGCTATTGTGCAGAGAGTAGATTTACGGCTTGATAGTGAAACTTTTTGTTCAGAGAGGATTCTTTTTCGAGGATTCTTTATAAAGGATTCAAAAAGGCTTGTCAATTTTTTTTTTTTGCAATATTTGGTTTTCCTCACATTCCGGGAAATATCTTTTTCAGAGGAAAACATGCATCTTTATTCGTCCATTGCTTGTGTTGCCTGTTAATTCAGAAAGCTCGGCTTCTTGCACTAGCATTCAGGTGTTGTTGCTTAGGCGACACATAGTAACCTTAGTATTATAAAGTTCTATCTGGGATATGGGGGAATGGGAGATAGAATGCTATAATATTAAGGTCAGGACATGTGTGCATGTGATTTGGGGGCGTGGCTTGTGAGACAACACTGAAGTGATGGGCTGTATTTGCGTTGGTTTTGAGCGTAATGCAGTTTCAACTCAAGAATATACTCTTATGTAGATAAAATGGGTATGCGATATAAAACTAAAATGAAATGCATAATGGTGCTTACATTCACATTCAGTTTATTCTCTCTCTCTCTCTCTCGCTATCTTATCTCAGTCTTGACTGCACTCTGTAGCACTCTTAAGATTTCTATGTGTATATTCAGTTATTAAGTAGCTCTTATTGTAAACTACACTGCTGCTCCAGCCAAGGACATAGGACTGAGTATTACAGCTGTCACCGGAAACAACACACACACACACACACACACACACACACACCTCCATTGTGTGCTCCCCTCAGTTGTCTATTCAGTCAGTGTAGAAGGTGTGTATCAACAGCATAATGCCAACAACCTCCACTCACATCCCACCACTGGCCTTGCACTCAATTACCGTATCCACTGAAGAGAGGAATATTTGTGAGAAAGAGTTTGCATAATCAAAAAGAAAACCGCATCACAGGCTCCGTCTTCTTCCTCTCATTTGGCAAATTTATTGAAATTGCACATATTTTAGTTTAATTAACACTCTCATGCTGAGAAATTCAGTGAGATTTAATGTACCATTAATATTCCAATAATTTACTACAAAAAAAAAGGCTTAAATCAAGAACTCTTAAGACATGACACTCAAATGTTTTTGGCCAGTGGCCATTTTTTAAAAGTTCAAATATCCCGTAACCACACCCCACATAATTCCTAGTGGGAATTAGTAGAAATTAGGCCTGCTCTTTCAAAAAAAATAATAAATAAATAAATAAAATTTAAAAAATTCACAGTATGTTACTGAAAATAAGTGAACAGTCAACAGAATGCTAGCTAACTTTCTTATATAAAGATTAATCTGAAGTTAATATCAAAGAAATAAAACATCCATTTTTGCATTCATTTCTGTGCACTGGTTTAGTAAATGTAACATGTGAACGTCTGTAAATATTATAAACATGCATTAACACTGTATATGATCATATAAAGAAATCAGGATTTCACTTCTCCGCTCTGTGGAGGTTAGAACTTTCATGAACGTTGGATTTTAACTGACACCCGAACATGGGCTGCTACAGTCAGCTACAGATTGAAGACATCGCCCATGGGTTTATGGGTAATATGCAAAATATAGCATATTCTGTAGTGCTTCTAGCTAGAAATCTGGAAGGATACGTTGCTGCTGTGGTCTGGTGTAAAATGGGCTTAAGAGGATCTCCAAATGAGTTTTACTTATTAATTATCAAATATTCCATAAATCAAGTTCATGTGCGATAAACTACATCATATCTCAGGTGTGACCCCACATGGGGCTGTGACCCCAAAGTTGAGAACCTATGTCTAAAGGGTTGTTTGGTTGTCCTTCTTGGAGAACCCCTAAACGATTCTATGTTCAACCCTACACCAGAATGTGTGCCTGTCAGCAACGGTTCTAAGTAGACCTCTCTGAAATTACCAAAGAGCCTTTGAAAAAAAAAAAGAAAAACACTCTTTAAGTGTATCTTTTCTGCCTGGGTTTTTGCGTGTATGAAATAGTGGAGAACAACAACCCTCCCTCTCCCTCTTCCCCAGCATTTTGTTTTAACTGAAAGAACCGGCCTATGGGAAGAGAACGAAAAAATCAATGAAGAAAAATTGTTAGGCCAGCAGGAATGGTTTTTAGTTTCCTGACAGCTCAGTGGTTTATAAACAGCAGCTCTTAAAAAGCACCTGAGTTAGCTAACCTGATCTGAGTCACTCCTGTAACCCAGTGCTGGGTCACTGCACAACAGAACACAATCTGGGTTAATTTAACCATGCACTGTTGGATTATGTGCAGAAACATCTAGGTTGCTTTAATTAGTGAAGAGTTCCTCAGTTCATTATGACCGGGTCATGGGTCATATTTCTTATTTCTGGCCTGTTCAGCCTGTTCATGGTTATTTTAAGAAGATAATGCAATGATTAAAAATAAATACTACGCACTAGAAAAATAGGCAGTCCAAAGTAAATGATGATGAAATGCATAAACTAGCAAAGAAAAAGGAAATCGATTTCTGTGAGAACTTGTGGCCTAATGGTCCGAGAGTCAGACTTATAACCCGAAGGTGAACCCGAAGGTCGTGGTTTCGAGTCTCAGCTCCGGCAGGGCTTGTAGGTGGGGGGAGTGAATGACCAGCGCTCTCTTCCACCCTCAATACCACGACTGAGGTGAGACCCTTGAGCAAGGCACCGATCCCCAACTGCTCCCTGGGCGCCGCAGCTAAAATGGCTGCCCACTGCTCCGGGTGTGTGTTCACAGTGTGTGTGTGTGTGTGCACTTGGATGGGTTAAATGCAGAGCACAAATTCTGAGTATGGGTCACCACACTTGGCCACAAGTCACTTCACTTCACTTCAGTCATGAAGATATTGTTATCCACTCATTCAGTAGGGTTCAAAAGCCTGAGAGCACTAGCCAAAGTGCTGCTATTTTGCATTCTTTTCTAATTTAATACAGCAATGTTTTACAAATTTTATTACTGACAACAACTTGAGTGAAAAATAGAATCTTAGAAATATTTACATGAATCTTCCTATATTTTCAGAGTTTCTTCGTATTTGGTACGTCCCCGTTTTGCTTTAATGACAGTGTGAACTCGAGCTGGCATGGACTCCACAAGTTTGTGTAAAACCTGATGATCCATTTTAGATCAAATCCACTGGTGTGTCTTCTGATCACATGCTTCAATAAAAGAGATTAGAAAATCTGACCTTTTGTATCCCATAAATTTGCTTAAATTCATTAGCGACCTAGAAATGGTGCAACATCTTGAATACTGTTGCGTATTTCCACTTTCGAGATTCGAAATCTTTCTGTTTATTTCCAAGTTTACGTTAAAAAAAGCCCAGATTTTCAGTGTGGTCTCAGACTTTTGGACCTCTCTGTATATTGTATATTGGAAATCCAAGAAAACTTGCCCGTTACCTCCTGATGTGTCAATTGTACACGGCTTTGCGCTCTATTCACTGATGTTGCATCAGTCTAACTGACCTAAACACTGGGTTGATCTCACATTATAACTACAGCGCCACTGAATTCGCAAATCTGATTGGAAAGTATTGATGATTTTTCTTTTTTTAGAACTTTAACAGTAGTTCCAACTGTAACTCAAATCACAGGTTTGTATTAATATGTTATTGTTTTAATAGCAATACTGCATATAATAACATTTATGGAAGGAGTCTCCAGTGTTGATGCTTTGTAATAGCCAGTAAGTTTTCCGCCAATCGAAGGTTTTCAGAACAGAAAGTATGAAGTTTATGCTTCATAATTTCTCAGTAGCATGACAAGCTGTGGTTTCTTATTCCTTACTAACTTCAGGAGAGAGAAAAATTGAGAGGCCAGTGAGGAAATGAACGTTCATAGCGGTTATAAGTGATTACACTGACAGTCAACATTAAACGTAACTGTATATGGGTGAAAGTATGATGCGTCATTCATTAATTAAAGAAAAAATTGTAATAGTTGGTTCATTTCTGTGGTATAAGAGAAATAAAACCCGTGCTGTCATAGGAAAAGTCTACACATTTACTGCAGTAAAGAGTCAGACATTATTGCTCAGCTGCTCTTGTTGCATTGTAATGTCATGCATCGTAACCACATCCTGGATCTGCAAAACAAACCAAAGACTCCTTTGCTGCCTGGCAAATTACTAAACGCACGTATGTATTGACAAAGTGCGTTAATACTATAGACATATTAACACAACATGCAGGAATGCATTTGGTTTGTTTGATATGAAACAAAGACATTAGCTCTAATGTTTTGGCCATGAGAACGAATGAAATAATGCGCTGCCACTTTAGCCCCCTCTCTCAACACTCCGAAAAAAATTAGCATAAAAGCCTGGTAGGTTGTTTTGTCCTAACCCGGTGTAGGAGGAGTGTCGCATTTCCCCACTCTCACCGCTTTATTGTGTTCATTGTTTATAAAAGTTGTAAAAGTCTGTTTACTCCGATTTTACAGCAGTGCTTGTAATTAACGTCTGTCCTGTCTAAAAGACGAGAGCTGTGGATCAGCCTGCAACATGTGCATTACACTTATTCAAACCCGAGGCAAGCTTTAATGAGCATTACTCGCCTTATTTTACCATTTTGGATTTGCCTACAAAGTGAAGCTTAGTTATTATAGCTACTATTTTCCAGTTTTAAGGCATTTTTACCCTTTTCTTTCTGCAGTACTGGTAGACCTCCCGTCTGTCATATATTGCATGCATTCAGGTTTTTCATTGAGCCTCAGCCATGACTCATACACAGCGAAACATTAACAGATGCTCCTTTCATAAACCAAATATAAGTGACAAGCTCAAAAGCAGGAATAATGTTTTAGAATAAAGACTAAAGTACAGTATTTTGGCTAGCAAATAAGAAGAATTGTGAGAATCCAGAGAAGGAGAAATCTAGTTAGAACTTTGCCAGGAATTTAATGTTGCACTAATTTCGAGAAAATCCGGATGCTAATATAGTATACATTCCATAGTACAAGCAAACTATTTTAGCTAGCTAGCTAGCTACTGAAGCATTTAGCAACCATAACACGGCTTGACAATTCCAGCAACTGCAAAAATTCAATTATGTTTTGATATGGTAAAGCGTTTGTTCATTCATTTATTCATCTTTAGTGAGCGATTTTTCCTGGTCAGCATTACGGGGAAGCAGGAGCCTCTCCCAGGAATGCTGGCCATGAGGTAGGGATACACCCTGGATTGGATGCCAAACCAACAGAGAGAACACATGTAACTCTACACAGACAGTGACCCAAGCTAAGGACTGAACCAGGGACACTTGAGATGTGAGGCAGCAACACTGCCCTGTGATGGTAAAGTGACATATTCAAATGACTGGCTCCAGTAAAATACCTTGGACCAATTTCTTCAATATCTGTCTGGGTTTTGTTCTCAATCTAAAGACTTTGGTGTGCAAAAAAATGAACCAGGAAAAAAAAAAACAACAACTAATAATCACGGCCTTGCCAGAATACAATACTAAATTACATTTGAAGCTAAAGTTGTATATGTGCGTAAATCATACTGTACCCTGTGTATATTGTGGCTCATACTATTTCAGAAATGGCAACAGTAATGACTATTACATACCCACAAGATACAATTTCAGTGCAGCCCAGTTTCACAGAAAAAAAAAAAAAACATTTGCATGCAATGTATTTGCAGCACCTTCTATATGGTCAACTTTCTATAATCTCAACTTTTTGCCACAAGCATATATCGTATCAAGCATATATCATATCGTATCTGCACCAGTGTATTTAGGCTGTAATTTTATTAGGTCCTTGAGAATACTTTTGAAAATACCTGCATTACCATACTGTATTATCACGTGACTTACAAGCCTGAGCACGCTAAGTCTAATCATACACTATATTACCAAAAGTATTCGGTCACCTGCCTTGACTCACATATGAACTTAAGTGCCATCCCATTCCTAACCCATAGGGTTCAATATGATGTCGGTCCACCTTTTGCAGCTATTACAGCTTCAACTCTTCTGGGAAGGCTGTCCACAAGGTTGAGGAGTGTGTTTATAGGGATTTTTTACCATTCTTCCAAAAGCGCATTGGTGAGGTCACACACTGATGTGTGGCCTGGCTCTCAGTCTCCGCTCTAATTCATCCCAAAGGTGTTCTATCGGGTTCAGGTCAGGACTCTGTGCAGGCCAGTCAAGTTCATCCACACCAGACTCTGTCATCCATGTCTTTATGGACCTTGCTTTGTGCACTAGTGCACAGTCATGTTGGAAGAGGAAGGGGCCCGCTCCAAACTGTTCCCACAAGGTTGGGA
>CM040983.1:5861485-5874433 GCA_022985145.1 Pangasius djambal | reverse complement strand
CGACGACCTCTTTGCACTATGCGCTTCAGCATCCGCTGACCCTCTCCGTCAGTTTACGTGGCCTACCACTTCGTGGCTGAGTTGCTGTTGTTCCCAAACTCTTCCATTTTGTTATGATAAAGCTGACAGTTGACTGTGGAATATTTAGGAGCGAGGAAATTTCACGACTGGATTTGTTGCACAGGTGGCATTCTATGACGGTTCCACGCTGGAATTCACTGAGCTCCTGAGAGCGGCCCATTCTTTCACAAATGTTTGTAAAAACAGTCTGCATGCCTAAGTGCTTGATTTTATACGCCTGTGGCCAGGCCAAGTGATTAGGACACCTGATTCTGATCATTTGGATGGGTGACCGAATACTTTTGGTAATATAGTGTATGTCATCGTTTCTATAGTAACAGCTACTACATATGGACTTGTATGGTGGATGTTCTACATCATCAAGCGTAAGAATAAATGGATTAAAACTTTGTTGTTATTTAACAAAGAAAAAGATTTAATTCATATGATGAAGTTTTCTGTTTGGAGACATTTAATTATCGTTTATGGAAGGAGTCTCCAGTGTCAGTGCTTTAAACAGTCAGAACTAGTGATGAACTTTGTTTTCCATCACGAAAGAGTCTTCAGGACAGAGGGCTTTGTGCACTGTGGTTTCTCAGTAACGGGACAAACTGAGAGTTTTTTCTGTCTTATTAACGTCAAGAGAGTGAAAATCGAGAGGCTGGTGCGAGGGAACAACTGTTTACAGCTGCTATAACGTAAGTGAGGACAGGAACTAACATGTTTCATGGATGTACCTTAAGACTGAATTGAGTTGAATTGAAAATGATGACGCACTAAATGTATAGGGGAAAAAAAGGTGTCAACCTGTTGCAGGTAATGTTTTTATTTCTTCTCAACTGAAAAGTTCAGTTCAGAAAAACCCAAAAGTTGACCTTTTTTCTGTTTTATCCACGGTGAATTGCTTTCCGGTGCATGAAAATTAGTTACAGCATAATGTTGACAAATTTCTGTGGTATAAGGGAAATTCAGACACTTCAGGATATAGTGTTATTGAAAAATAATCAACTTCAGCGTGGTGAGAGTAACTCCGCTTCCTCACACTATGCGTTTTCTTCCTTCACACACTCTAACCCATTCTCAAAACACCCACAAATCTTCTTTAATAGATTGTTTTCCTGCAAGAGATTCTAGAAAAGAAAAGATCTTAGACTCCCAAACTACTGTACTTTCAAGGAATCTTTTTTTTTTTTTTTTCTGTCCAGATAGTAGTATATAGTGTAGTATTTTGCAGCTTGGCTCACTATGGACTCTTTATTCCAGTGTTTATTAAATCTCCTAAAAGCAATCTGAAATGAAATTGAATTATATTTCACTCTTTAATTGAAATAATAAGAAGTAGCATTTCATTATACAATTCTCTGGTGTACTTGGAAGCTCTTGAGTTATTAACAGATTTCGGCTGCACACTGGAGCTAGCAGAGCTACTAGAAAGGAGAAAAGTGTGTGTGTGTGTGTGTGTGTGAGAGAGAGAGAGAGAGAGAGAGAGAGAGAGAGAGTGTGTGTGTGTGTGTGGATATTATAGCATGGCCGGAGGTTAAGGACATCTCATAAATTCGAAGATGACTTGTTATTGATTGGGCAACCTGCTTTACTCCGGAGCATCGAGGTGTTTGCTCGCTTGCAGTGGGGAAAGTCCGACGGATGACTCATGAGATTTACAACCTTGATTAAGAAGAGCAAGAAAGGGATTTTTTGTAATCGTCCAGCAAACTGTCTCAGTTTACGCTGGATACTCAACATGACTAAAAAAAAATACATCTTTTACAAACTATAAATAAAACCCAGAAGAGATAAACGACATAAACCTGTGTGTGTGAGTGCAAATCCAGAGTGCACGTGAGCTTTGTAGAGAGCAGCACGTGTAAACTGAGTGTGACTACCTGTGTGTGATACACTGTCTCTGTTTGTGTGTGTGTGTGTGTGTGTGTGTGTGTGTGGTTGTTGTATGTAACCTCAACTTATGTAACAATGTCTGTCATAAAACATCCTTTATGCATAATGTACAGAATTGAAATGAACATAACTGAATTGCAGCTGTTTCTATCTCTTCTGATTCTCCATCTAGTAATACGGAGGGAACACACACACACACACACACACACACACACACACATGCCATGTGATCGATGTGTACACCTTGTTAGGCTTTGTGTTGCCTTTATACTACCCACACATAACTCTCTCCTTCTCACTGTCTCTCTAATGTGTGTATGTGTGTGTGTGTGTGTGTGTGTGTGTGTGTGTGTGTGTGTGTGTGTGTGTGTGTATGTGGTCTCCCCCTGCCTACCCACTACTTCCGCCGTGGCACTCTGTCCGTCTCTTTGTGTTCATCTTTCAGAGAAACAGATTCTCCAGCATTTTCCATTTCAAATCCACCCACAAGCCTGTGTGTTTGTGTTTGTGTGTGCGCATGTGTGTATGTGTGTGTGTGTGCGTGTGTGTGTGTGTGTGTGAGAGACAGAGAGAGAGAGAGAGAGAGCGAGAGATCTGTTTGAGTGTCACTGCTTTAGATGTACACACATCTCCTCATTCTCTTTATCTCATGATCCCATTTTTCACTAAATGTATGTATGTCTGGCTTAGTGAATATGTTTTCATAAGGGTAGAAATTCTCTGAGCTAACCACACACACACACACACACACACACACCGAGAGAGAGAGAGAGAGAGAGAGAGAGAGAGAGAGAGAGAGAGAGAGAGTATATAGCTGGAGAATCAGCAGGAAAAGCTGCAGCGGTTGTTCGTCTATCTATCCATCCAACCATCTATAAAGTTCAAGGGGGGTGAATATTAATGCATAAGTGTTACACTTCCACATTAAATGTCATAAATCTATAGAAGATATCCCATAATATTGAAGTGGGACAAAAAAAATTCAATATAGCTTGCAAAATTGTTTACAAATAAAAAAACATAAAAGTTGTGACTGCATAAGTATTCACCCCCCTTGCTCTGAAACCCCTAATGTAGCTCTGGTGCTAGCGAGAAGTGGTATTAAGTGTCTGAATTAACATAAAAATGAGATCTTTAGTCCTCACAGAACGTTAGTTTGAAATAACACAAGTCTCACTGACTCATGTTGCAGTTCCCATACCAACAAGCACCGTGTACTCGTGTTAGTTTTGGTTTTTGCTATAGTCCTGTCTCCGTCCCTGTCCTGTCGTTAGTGTGTTATCTGACTGTGGTCACCTGTTTCGTGTTAGTTCTTGATTAGTTTGCTTATTTGTACCTCACTGTTTCAATATATTGTTGTAAAATCTTATCAGGCTTTCTGTCCATACTGTAAGTCAGAGCCTTATCAACCGTGTGTTGTAGTTTTCTGTTACGTGGTTTCTACTCTCGTCTGTTCTTCTGATTATGATCAGAGACTATCTCAGTTTATCGTTGTCTACCCATGCTATGGACCGCAATTATGATTATTGTAACCGCCCCAAATAAAGCACACTTGCACACTTGGGTCCTGCCTCTACACAAAACATGTTACAAAATGTAAGACAAGATAAACATAAATGTATAAAAGCAAGTCTGTAAATAACAGCACAAAAAAAATACACAAATAATGTGAAGATGTGAAGTTTTGAATTTAAAAATATTATTTTGATGCCAACTGCACCGTCCATCTAGCCTCACAATTAAAATGTGTAACATGAACTGTTTCTTCATAAGTTTTTTTTTTATTAATATTATTACTTTTTGCCCAAGCAGCATGCAAATCGTGCCTCAGTTGCACATGCACAGAGTGGACGCACAGATTCAGTCTGACAGAGAAAACCATTAACGGTTTTCATTGTAATTGACCTATCTCATGTATTATTATTAACAGTTGATTAGGCTGCATCCAAACGTAGCTTCTATCTCTCAACCTTTCAGAGTCACATATTGGAGGCCCACTGAATGTATTTTCATAATTCAATCAGCGACCTCTGAAACTCCAGACTATGTGTCTGTCTCCCGTGGCAACAGGCCACTTGGCTAGCTTATAAAAGTGCGTGTAATTTCTCTGGTCATTTTATGGCCACTCAATTTAATTCCGTTTGAATCTATTAAGATTGTTCTCTATCGATCTGCTTGCTCAGTGTGCTTGGACTCATTATGCGAGCTGTGTTGCTCAGCACTCCTTCTTCAAACCTGCACGTCTTATTAACCTGATCAGTGTCCTGCAAACTGTAACACTTTAAATCAGTGACAACAAGTAAGCAATATATTACTATGTAACTAATGCTCTAATAACGATGGAGTAATCCATGCACTAAAACT
The DNA here is from genome assembly GCA_022985145.1 of Pangasius djambal. Classification (NCBI taxonomy): domain Eukaryota; kingdom Metazoa; phylum Chordata; class Actinopteri; order Siluriformes; family Pangasiidae; genus Pangasius; species Pangasius djambal. The sequence goes on along the minus strand of CM040983.1, from coordinate 5,870,113 downwards.
TAATGCATCAGGAAATCATAAAGCATATACTTTAGCAGTCTCTGAGTAGCCATTAATAATGGTAATAATTAAGTATTAATATCTTGTTAACTTGTTCTTTTAATTTATGTCATGACTAATGCAGATATATAATATACTTAGAGATTTATGTATACAGGGGGTTTACCCCACAAACCACACAAATAAACAAATAAGGAAAACAGGAAAATGTTGGCAAGACTTCGCAATATCTGAATGTTTGACTGCGCTTTATATAGTCTGTAAACAGGAAGTGGTTAGTACTCAGGGGAGGGGGCCCTCTGTAGGCATGGAGGTGTAATGTCCCTGGTGGATGTGACAGCAGAATTAATAAAGGGCTGTGTATAGAGGCGATTAGAACAGTGTTTTATAGAATATATGTTTCATACCAGACACATTTAACCTACACTGTTTCATGATATATATTATTGGTTACACTTTATTTTAGGGAAGACATATTAAGGGTTAATTAAGGTTCTGTTCTTTGTTCAGTAAAGCCCAAATTAGACACTTGTAAACAGTTTATTCACTGTGAATTAGACTTATCCGTAAACACTTTTATTGGCTCATAGTTGGTGACCTGTTATGGGAAAACGACTAATAAATGCATTATTATTTGTGATAAAGTGCAATTAATGCTGGTCATGTAAATTACTGAGCATGAATTAATCATCTAAATTCACTTCTTTAAGAGCTTATAAAATCTGAATACGTCACTAATACTACAACACGTGCTCTATATTCTAAAGCAGGGATTTCGTTTTCACTAATTAGAAGCTAAAAAGTACCAAACAACCTTTTAATAATTCAATTTGTGCCCCATATTTATGCCTTGTAGTGAAAGAAGGTTGAATACCAATAGGCCAGTATACTGTGTACTGCATCCGTAAATTAATGTAAAAAAGCAATTGTCTTATCTTTGATGAAAAATACCACTTTAGAACATTAAATACACCGCATTTGAATTTTAGTTTGCAGAATTAATTGAATTAGATATGAATACTAGATTAAGAGACACATATTAGTACCTTAACTCATTATGTGAATTAACAGAATAAGTTATACGCTTCATTTTTCCCGATGTGCTAATTTTATTAATTCATCATACTGAAAGCATTAGTTATGTGGTAATATATTGCTTATTTGTGGACCTTATAATCAAACTATAAACTGCAGACATCACTTGACGCTGACTAAAAGCTAAAGGTCTAACATGGATTCTCGGGAACGGTAAGTCCATGTAGCCATGTCCTGCATGTTTTTTTTGGAAATGGGAGGAAACTGGAGAACCCAGAGGAACCCCTTAGGGACATGAGGAGAACATTTGAAACTCAAACCGTGGGACCCTGGAGCTGTGATAATCAAAATGACTCTAATTTAATGTTTGACTTTTAATAATGAAAAATGAAATAAAAATAACGATGAAATGAAATGAAAAAAAAAAAATGTCTGAGAAGGAAAGTCATTTCTCACTTAATTAATGTTCTCACAATGTGCACACGCTATTACGCTGCATTTATGAAAATGTGGAAAATGTGAAAAATAAGAAGATGAATGTAATAAATTTGTGTATTTTATTTTTCCTTCCTGGATCTATTATGTACCGATTTACCGGTTGGATGCTCTTTTCTTTATACTCTGTACTTTTTCTTTCTTTTTATTAAAATAACAGCAGTAGATATTTGGGATTGTGTTTGTACACATGAGCAGCAGACAGTAGTTCACAGGAACCTGTGACCTCTGACCCCTGGACCCCAACAGGACACTTAATGGACACATTGGCATTTTTAAAAAAAAATAAAATAAAATAAAAATAAAATAATGTTGTCTAGTTGTGGTTTAATTCTGCCTCTCTCTGTCTTTCTTTTTTGTTTTTCTCTATTCATAGAAAGCTTTTAATACACTTGTATAATGCATCTACTTTGCCCCTTTTTGCGTCTCTTTGCTGTTTCTATTTTAGATTTCCTGTGTTTGTCACAGGCCTAATGGCCCTCAGTAAGTCTGAAACACAGGATGGAGGCTGTGTGTGGCCAGAATACAGCGTCAGAGATGATTTATAATGGAGAAACACACCAGAAATTCAGCTACTGTGATGATTTTTTTCACTAATGAGGTCATTTCCTGTTTTTTTTCTAATGTTGCTTATGTGTCACAAAGAGTGTGTACGCATGCTTTTTGTATGCATCTTGTGTTTGTTTGTTTTTAGTGTACTTTATCGTGAGTTATTTTTGGCTTTGGCTGTATTTGTTTCACCTGAAATCAATATTTCACCAGAAAAAATGGTGAGAAAGAGGCTGTGCCTGCCTCGGATCTGTCTAGGAAAACACAAAAGAGCTGGGATTAAAGAACGAGGGTTATTTATTTATTACAGTCCCATTTCTGTTGAATTATGATTTCACAGGAAGAGGTCAGTAAACAGTTAAAAATGCCGTTTAACTAATGTATATATATATATATATATATATATATATATATATATATATATATATATATATATATATATATATATATAAGGGATATATTATTGTCACGCAACATCTCTATCTGCTTAGCGCTAAAAATATTCATGGCTGTATTTGTGGCCTAAATTAGAAGAGTTTTTTTTTTTTTTTTTTTTAATGAACCCTATAAGGGCATGGTGGCTTAGTGGTTAGCACGTTTGCTAACCAGGATTGGGGTTTCCGGTTTCCTCCCATAGTCCAAAGCAGGCTGACTGGTATCTCTCAATTGTCCGTAGTGTGTGGGTGTGTGAATGCGTGTGAGATTGCGCCCTGCGATGGGTTGGCACCCCGTCTTGTGGTCCAAGTACCCTGGGATAAGCTCCAGGCTCCCTGTGACCCTGTGTAGGATGAACCCTATAACTACACCCCCGAAAAATGCCTAGAGGAGGAAACATCAGGACGGCCAGCGTGTAATAAAGTAAACTCTGGAAATGCATTGGCCTTTGAAAGTAAAACCCCTCCCACTCCCGCAACTTTTTTATTCCCAATGCACACCTTTAGTTTCAGTCAGATGCCCTGTAAACCTTAGGGGCAGGCTTTCTAAAAATAAAGAAGTAAATAAATTAAAAAAATAGTCTACCCAGTATAGTGCATCTTCTATTTTTTTTTATCCATGTATCCATGTGTTGCATTCCTATAAAACTAACGACCAAGTTAGTTTGTGATTATCAAACCAAATAACCAGCTTACTAAATGAAATAGATTACCCTTTCCTTTCATATTATTCGTTAAATTATTTTCCTACCATTACTTGTATATACTTTACAGTAGACTTCACATATTGATCATTTATGCTATCAATCCTCCTTTTTCAAGCTGGATATGAAAGGATTTATTCGTAAGTCGTTAGTATGAGCATTTACACAAGAAATTTGGTATTTTACGAGTATAGACGTGAGTCAAAATAACTTTCATGTCTACATCTGAGGAAGTCTTTTTGCCATTTACTCGTCATTTCCGCGCTGTGAGCTTTGCTTTTTATGGAGTTTCGTGGGTGTCACTAAATGCAAATCAGCTGTGCTGTAGCTTCATCAATATACACACAAGTACGAATGAAAATCAGTGTTTCTGAAACTTTTGTAAATCTGGTGGAAATGTTTAGTTCAGTTTGGTTTACGCAAACATTACACACAACTTTACTAAAAGGTTAATGACTGAGGCCCAATAAGTCACTGATAATCTGCAACTGATTTATCAGCCGTTGAGTCTTTATGTATTACTAAATAATCAGTTCATTCATTCATCTCCAGGAATCACTTTATTCTGCTCAGGATTGCAATGGATTTGGAGTTTATCCCGGGATCACTAGGCCTGAGGTAGGAATACAGCCTGGATGGGACTCCAGTCCATCACAGAGGATCACACACAGACACATTCACACCTAGGGGCAACTTTTGAGCTATCATTTAACCAACCAGCATTTTTTTAGGAGGTGGGAGGAAACCCGAGATCCCTGAGGAAACCCACATGGACACTAAGCATTAAATGATCGATTGATTCATCCTTTTTATCAATGGGTCTTTAAGTCTAATGTCAACCAGCAGCTTTATATTCAGAAATACTTTAAAAGGTGTGATTGTTATTCTATATAAAAGGCCTTAATCAGTAAAAATTATTAACATTCCATCTATTAATGGTTTGTAAAACTGTTTTAAATGTTACATTGTAAAGTGTTTCCTGTTAATGGGGCTATTCCTATACACCACTTCCTGTGAGAGATGACATGCCATGTGCTTCCAATAAGGACCTTTTATTTATTTAATTGTTGTTGCCCACAGTATTGGTGTGATTTCTGGCACAGGAGAGAAAGTGATGCTCTCTGTCCTGTACAGAGAAAGACAAAAGTCATCTTCTGTTAGTCCTACTGTGTGTGTGTGTGTGTGTGCGTGTGTGTGTATGTGTGTGTTGTACCAGTAAAAGTGGGCGAGTGTTGTTCCTGTGGGCGTGTTCCTGTTAGGGGTGAAAAGGTTGTAACTCTCCATCTCTCTCTCTCTCTCTCTCAGTCACTCTGTTCACTCTGTTCACTCTCTCTTTTCTGCACTTACTCACTTTCTCAGCACTCATACTCATTCTTTTTGGGAATATAATTTTTATTGCAATTCTTTTTCACATCACTGGGCAAGTATACAATCAAGTTAGGAGATAATTGGCTACTGTGCGTTTCTGTTTTGTACTTACTGGATGTGTTCTTTGGGATGGAGTTATTTAGCCTTGCGTCAGTTTAAGTGCATTAAGTGCATTTTCCATTTGTGTTGCATGTTGTGCGTTGTGGTAGAAGAGGAATAAAGCATTTCAGGATGTGCTGTTTCAGGAAAACAATCAACGACGGGGTGGTGTGATGTGGCCTGTTTCCACCATGACGTTTATTATTTTCAATAACAATGTCAAAAAGTGCTTTATTCCTCTTATACCACTTTTTTTTTTATTAATTGAAGGACATAATTTTTTTTTATCAGTTTATAGTTACGTTTAATGTTGCAGAACATTAAACATTAAACAAGTCAGTTCTTAATATCACTTACATTATTAGGATTAGATTATGTAGAGCATCATCATCATACACATCCCTGTCGATGTATTTATTTAGAAAAAAATACAGTGCGATTTCTTTTATATATAATTCTATTTAGATTACATATTTAAAGATGACATGTTTTTCTTTCTATTATTCGTGTTTAGAATTCATCAAAACATGAATGAATATTTAAATATTTACAAATTCAAAGAATTTAATAGTCTGTATATGAACATGAAATTAAATTTCCTTTTTCAATAATATTACTTGCTTTTTTTTTTTCAGTGTGTGTGTGTAACATTTCTTCCAGGACAGAGCACTGAAACTCTGGGTTTAATGCGGGAATACACAATGGAGAGGATGTCAGTGTAATACGGGGCATCTCGCATACACACACACACACACACACACACACACCTGGGGGCAATTTAGAATAACCAATCCACCTATTGGCATGTTTTTGGGATGTGGGAGGAAAACAGAGTTTCTAATAAGAAGATTTCCAAACAGATTTTGAAAAGCTGAACTACTCTGTGCACCTCGTATGGCATTGCCGTGTGTGTGAGTAATGAATATATGGCACTCTATAGTGAAGTTCTCTACAATACATGTGTTTGTGCTGATCACCTCCATCACACAGCTGACAGCATGTACATGACTGAATAATGTGGAATAAGGTTGATACAAAGTCCAGGGCATTCAGTCTTTCTGCATACTTTATCAATACATGTTAATCAGTGTAGTAAGTACACACACACACACACACACACACACCCACACACACACTTTCACGCTGCAACACTATTTCACTCTCTCTGATTTTTCTCTGTGTGCTGTAAATGTGTGTGTGTGTGTGTGTGTGTGTGGTTGAGAGGTTATGGACTGTGATTAGCACAGAGTCATGCTCTCACAACACGCCCTCGCTACACTTCACAAATACAGAGAGAGAGAGAGAGAGAGAGAGAGAGAGAGAGAGAGAGTGGGGGAGGGGGGGGAGAGCCATGATGACTGCTGTCATGTCTATCATGACTTCTCTGTTTAGAATGCATACACCTGCTCTTTCATGCAGTTAATGCACACTCATACATCAGAATAAAAAAAAAAATGGGATGTGCCAGATGGGCTGGTTTGAGTATTTCAGAAATCTCCTGGGATTTTCACACACAACAGTCTTTAGAGTTCATACAGTGTGGTGTGAAAAACAAAAAACATCCAGTAATCGGAATGTTCTGCTGTACAAAAACCTAGTTGATGAGAGAGATCAGAGGAGAATGGTTAGACTGGTTCAAGCTGGCAGTAACTCACATAATCACTCTTTACAACCATGGTGACCAGAAAAGCATCTCCTATCACAAAAACATGTCGAAACTTGTGGTGGATGACCTTCAACAGCCAAAGACCACATCAGGTCCCACTCCTGTCAGCCAAGATGCAATGCATGTGCGTGAACAATCATCATAACGCTACTGTAAAGTGTTCCGCATGTTTCTTTTGCTGTTGTGCCTTTTTTTAAAAAATAATAGGTTGTTATTGACAGGGTAGTGTAGCGCGTTGCGTTAACGGGGATCGGAGCATGGAGGTGGAGTGCAAGTGGGTCTTTTATTTTTTTAAGTGCAGGAAGGGAAAAGTGGAGAGTGAGGTGCTCTGGGCGTGCAGGTGCTAGTGTGCAGGCGTCCCTTATCGGGGGTAGTTTATGGGACCCACCATCTCAAGGACTGGGCGGTTGTAGGTCCTCCACTGTTCTTGTTGTGCAGCCTCCATATGCTCCCTGACAATCGGTGCCACCCGGTCAATCTTTTCTTGCATATCTTTTACATAGTCGACCATGGAGTGGTACGGGGAGGGCCACTCTTCCCAGGACTCCCGCGCCACATCCAGCAGTCCTCAAGGTCGCTGTCTGAAAAGGAGCTCAAATGGGGTGAACCCGGCGGAGGCTTGAGGAGTCTCCCAGACAGGGAAGAGGATGTAGGGGAGGAGAAGGTCCCAGTTCCTCCCGTCCTCGTCCACCACTCTCCTCAGCACCTTTTTCAGGATTTGATTAAAGAGCTCTACCAGTCTGTCAGTCTGGGGGTGGTAGACGGACGTCCTCAAGTGCTACCGACACAGATCTGCCATTAGTTTGGACATAAAGGGCATACCTTGGTCAGTAAGGATGTCCTTGGGGATTCCAACCCGGCTAAAGAGAAGGAGGAGCTCTCGAGCGATGTTCCAGATAGGAACATGATGGGACGCCCTGAGGTCTGTGGCTAGAAGGCAGGCAGATGTGGGCACAGTCGGCAGCCTGAGGATTCCTCCTCCTCGTCTCCTGTAATACAAAGAGAAAGAGACGTTAGTAGCAGGCCGAAGCCCAAACTGATCTCCCTGGTCTTGGCCGCAAGCTCCTTTTATACTCTCCCATTGTCTCCAGGACGGTAGAGAGCCACCGCTGTCTTTATTGGCTGCCAGCCGTGCCTGATTGCCCCGCCTCCGACAGCCATCCGCAACATGGGTGGTGCTGAAGTGGCGCTGTCCTTTCAGCACCATCGCGGCAGTAGTGTGAGGAGCGCTTGCTGATCTCCATGCACGGGCTGCCGGCCCATTGTCACAGTGGTTGTAAAAACAACTGCCTTTCTGCAGCGTGACACAAACTGGCCATTTCACCACACTAAAGCTCTTAGCATCCGGTGAAGTTTCCATTCGGGAAAACAAACAGGAAGAAGTTCACTTTTACCATCAGCAGCTCTGTAAAAAAAAATAAACATCTGCACATACTGTAGACTGGCTATTTTAGAAAGAAAAAAAAGACAGCAAGTAAGACGATGTTTAGTGACATTATGTTACATATAGTGTTGGTTGTAAAGCTTTACCGTAATTAAATTACTTTTTCCCTGAAAAAAGTAAAGTAAGGGATTATTCTTCATTTTTAAGTAATTTAATTGTAGGTACTTATGATTATGAATTACCTACTGTATAGGCTTTCAACAATTCTGTATAAAACAATATTGAATTTAAAATCTAAATTTATCATCTAAAGATAAAATTTGTTTTCTAATTTGCAAATTCATTAGCTGTAGGCTAGCACACGTGTGCACGAGTTCACACCAGGTGGTTGTGAAGTCGCTCAAGTTGCTAAGTGGAAATATTCCCATTACTTCATTTTTTGACACATGTAGGCAAGAACTTGACAGTAAAATGTAAGTTACGTCCTGGGGAAAAAAACCACTGTAAATAAATACTGGAACTACAGTTGTATTATGGCTTATTGAGTCTGGAGTCACTTTTGTTTTTAGTAGCTCTTATTGTTAGGCCAGTTTATATCATTTGTTTACATTTTTGTGTTAAAAAAAAAAAAATATATATATATATATATATATATATATATATATATATATATATATATATATACACTGCCCTCCAAAAATAGGGTTTTTGGGCAATATCAGCATAAATCCTCTTTAGTTAGTGACCATTTTGCATTGATAATAAGGGACAACACAAACTATGAAAACATATTTTATTAAATAAAAAGTTTATGAACATAAACATGAACATAACATAGAAAAATACTCAAATTTTGGATTCATCAAAGAAATCCCCATTAGCAGCTATTACAGC